>JAOXYD010000135.1:1384338-1411568 GCA_028565735.1 Pinacopodium congolense
TTTAAATTATCGTTTTTTTTACCTCGCCATTTCCCATCTCTTTACAGGTTTTGTTTCTCCTTCTTTATTATCATCATGGTTGGTCATGTTTGTTTTTACTTTTATTTTCGGTTTTCGATTTTTATTTTTTAAAATATAAAAACTAATAAAAATAATATATAAACCAAAAAATAATATATAAACAAAAAAATAATATACTAATAAAATAAAAAAACTCAAAAAATAACACAAAAACTAATAAAAATAGCACAAAAATTAATACACATATACAAAAATACAAATCAAAAATTAAAATGAGAAGTGATACCAAATATACTCTTAAGATTTGTTTGGTTCATCTTTTCATTTTTTTATGTATTTATGTTTTTTCATTATTTTTTATGCGTTCTTTTGAAATTTTGTATTTTATTCATTTTTGTAATATATTTATTTATTATTTATTTAAAATATTTTTTTTTTGGTTTAAAAAAACGAAAACAGAAAACTAAAAGAAAAAACGAAAGCAAACATCGCCTTAATTTCTATGCCAACCATATCCTTTCTTCTTTAAAAAAGTATATATGTTAATTATAAAGACTTAATATTCCATAAGCACTTGCCAAGAAGTTGCTAGGAAATAGCGATCTTCACCATTTCTTGGCAGCCAAGTTCCGCCCTTTTCTTCATGCATATTATTCAAAGGTTGCTCTTTGTATATATAAAGTAGTTGACTGGCTGCTAAGACGACGCATATTACCCGCAAAACTGACTTTATGGTGGTCAGTAGTAATATTTATGAACATTTATCAACTAAATTACTTCTTTACCTATATACATATTTATTGTTTAATATAAATAAAGTGTAAAATGATAATTTAAGGGCTGTTTGATTTAACTTTTAATTATAGTTTTTAGTTGTAATTTTTGTATTTTTATATTAAATTTTATGTATTTTTTGAATTTTTGTGTTACTTTTCTCGATTTTTATATTGTATTAGTATTTTTTCTATACTATTTTTTTAAAATTTTTATGTTTATCAAAATTAAAAACCAAAAAAAAAAAAGAAATCCACGCTCTTAAGCTTCGTTTGTTTATGTTGTCTGTTTTGATTTTTAATATGAAAGTTAATGACAAAATACATAAACAAATGATAACAATGAAAAATTTAACGACAAAATAGGAAACTAATGATAAAAAGTTGCATCGATTTTCATATTTTTAAAAAATTAAAAATTAAAAATTAAAATAAAATTAAATCAAACGGACCTTTAATTGATATAATAGTATAAAAAATTATAAACCTATCAACCTAATAGTTTTTCTCATTCCCCAAGGATAGTGTAGCACTGAACTAGATTCTTTAAAAATCTTTTAATTCAATAAATTAAAGATTTTAACGGTGAATTGCAATTTTTTTTAATATTGAAAAATGGTTAATTAAAAGTTGAGATAAGTTAATTTAATTGTAAGTTATTAACTTATCAAATAACTTATGTAGTAAATATTAAAAAATAATTTAATCCACATATGGATATATACATATATGTACATGTATATATATATATATATAAGAGGGTGCTAACCTTCTTAGCCGATTCTAATTCATTGATTTATATTCCTCTTCTAATATTTGATAAACATGTTTGATGCGTTCTAAAATAATACTGTACTGTCATTAGTTAATATCAGTATTATTTTAGATAAAATTTTAAAATTATAAATTAATTTTAAAATTTTATAAAATAATTTTTAAATATATTATATTAAATAATTTTAAACTTAAAAAAATTAAAATAAAAAAATACCAACCAATATCATCAATATTCGTCCATATTTAAATCTGATAAGAAATTATTTAATTCCATACCAATTTGTGTCCAACACCCGTTAGCCCGTGAACACATTTGCGAGATGTCAAACACAAAGCTAGGAGTACGATAAAGATATGACTAAATGTCAGGTGATTTAAAAATTTTAAATTAAAAAAAGTTTAACCATTTAATTCTTAAGAAAAAAAAGAACTATAAAAGATTGGTTTGATTCAATTTTTTTATTTTTATTTTTATTTTTATTTTATTAATTTTTTGCTTTTTTTAATTTTTCATTTTATTAATATGTTATTTTTTAAAAAAATTTATATTTAAAAAATAAAAATAAAAAGAGGAAATGAAAACAAAAACAAACATTCCTTAGTGATAAAAAAAAGTATTAGAAAATGTCTTCTAATTATTTGAACCGTCTTCTAATTATTTGAACCGTCAAAAAAAATACTGTGGTCTTTATGATGAAAATACATAATGTTGCAACATACCAGACAACTATGATTGCGGGCGAATTAGACAGAATTTTGTGGTCCGTCTTCCAAGCTGGAAAGGTTTAACTTGTCCCAAGAGATAAAGATTGACTATCGATAATTATCTTTAAAATGTCACATAAGTTGATGAATCTTTCGTTTTAAGATCAGATCAATTTGAACTTAAACATTAGTATTTAAATTTAAGTCAAATTCTAAGAATTTATAGCATTGAAATTGAAATTCAATGTTGTAAATTAAATATTTTTTAAATATTAAATTTAAATTTAAATATTTTTTAAATATTAAATTTAAATTTAAATATCAGGTTTAGCTTAAATTTAATTACAATTTCAAATTGACTTTTTAAAACCGACATGGAAAATGTAGGAGCATGATTAACTAAACTTTATTTGATGTTTGTACATAAAAATTAAATCCGATGGATTTTGGTAGAAGGAACACACGACAATGCATCACTCAACGAAATAGAAAAAAAAGCTCATTATTTATGTTTAATTGGATTGTGAATGGTGATTTTTTGTTGTAATTATTGTATTTTTATATTAATTATTTTTTTTCGATTTTTTATTATATTAATATATTTTTTTATCGATTTTTTAATTAAAAAACAGAAAACTAAAACTAAAAATCAAAAATCAAAACTAATCTAAGGTCGCAGAATGTCACAATTGGACAAATATTTTGTCTTCTTTATTTCTTAAAAGGGTTTATTAGCATATTTTGCGGATAAAGTCGTGATATTTACTTAGTTTATACGCAAGAAAAGTAAGAGGAAAATTTGTGTTTTAATGGCATGCACATTTCAACATCTTGGTTGAATCTATTGAAAAAATGACTAGAAATTTTGCTCATAATGTAAAAAAATAGACATGGCAAATATTAACTTTGTATTAGAATTATTCTCTAAAACGAGACGTGTTATAATATTAATTTGATAAATTCTTATAATAAAATAAAAATTTTAATGAATATTCTAATTTAATTATTCATTTTTGTACAAAAATTTTTTAGTTTGATTTTATACATTACATATAATTTTCAATTTTGTGAAATTTTTCTTAATTTATAAAGTTAAATTAAGCAATTTAAACATCTTACTTGAATCTATTGAAATTTTGCTTATAATGTTAAAAATAGATACCATAAATATTAATCATCCATATGAATTAATATGTAAAATAGGGTCTGTTATAAAAATAATTTAATAGTAATTATAATAAAATAAAAGTTTTTAATATTGTACCTAAATTACTTAATTCAATTTTATATACTATAAATAATTTGATTTGTCTTGAAAATATTATTAATTCATGAAATTAATTATAAATTATATATTTTTAACAATTTTTAGGTAAATCAATTATAAAAAATAAATATTTTTTTACATAATTCTATTTTTTTACTTAAAAACTTTCTTAGTCTATTAAACTCAAATAAAATTGCACATACTATAGAGACAAATAATAAAATAAATTGACTCTTAACTTACGAAATAATACTGTTTATTATGAGAGAAATATAACAAAAAATAACCAAAATAAGGGAAAAAAAGATAAAAATTAGAAACAAACCCTAGCAAGGTAGAGAATAATCTAATTTCAAAATTAAAATTTAAATATATATAATATATATATAAAGAATTTTTTAAGGATAAGTTAAAAACTATCTTAGAATTGGAATAACAGAGTGGGGCCTATAAATCAGAAAGCTGCTTTGCTTTCCTTGTTCTCCCAAACTTATAGTAGAAGAAGGAAAGAGGCAGAGAAACAGAGACACAGAGAGAGAGAGAGAGAGAAAAAGAGGAAGAGGAAAAGCTAGAGAGAGAGAGAGAGAGAGCTCTTCTGCTTCCTTCCTGGTGGTGATTTCAGCTTCACGCAGAAGGTTCTCCGTGATTTTTCTATTACCTGTTAATAGAAAAATGAACCCATTTTACTTAAAGAATTGGAGAGCACAGAGAAAAAGGTAGATAAGAATTATTATAACGATATTAAAAAATTGGGATTATAGATAGAAAATCAGCGGAGGTTTCGTGGAAGGAACTGACTTGTAGAGCCGGAATTTCCCCTGTTAGATTCCCGTCTTCTCTTCACGTAATTGCTTTCAATTGCTTTAATCTCCTACTACTTCAAAAGTGGTTGCTTTGTGTGCAGAAAATCTCGCAAAGTTTTCGCCTTTTTCTATTGACTTATCTCTTTTGTTTGGTTTTTGGGTTCAGTGCGCATTGTAGGAGCCTAATTGGGTGTTTTTGGTTGGTGGTTTGATTTCTGGGTCAGTTGGGTAGCGTCTGGCTTGGTGATTCCGATGATGGGTCGGTGATGATAGGGTTCTGGTGGGACATTCAACGGTGGGTTTGTCTGGATTTTCATTGGTTCTTAAGAAGTGGGTTCTTTTAACTCTGGGGGGTTGTGGAGGATTCGTGTTTAAAGGCTGTGTCTTGGAGATAAATTCAGTTCGGTGCTTGAATTGCAAATTCTCCAGGTGGGTTGGTGGCAACTGCTGCTTTTTTCGGTTTTAGCCTCTCGTGGGTTTTACGGGATATTCACTTCTATTGCGATTTTGGGTGGGAATTGGAGGTAATCAGGACTAAAACTCTAAAAGATGGTGATTTCCTGTATAGTTTGAGAACGGACTGAATTGAATCGTTCCAAGTTGTTTCTGTCATATCTCTGGGCTTTGTTGGTTCGTATTCTGGGGCTTTGGCTTCATTAGTTGGTGGAATTGGTAAGTTCCATATCCTAAAACTTGTGGTGGATAATTCTCTGCTTCCAAAGATAAGATGAGTTCTAGCATGGCTGAGGGTATGATTCATCAGGACAAGCTTCTGGTTCATATAGCTGAGAATGGCCACTCTTTTGAGCTTGAGTGTGATGAAACAACGCCAGTAGAGGCTGTTATGCGGCATGTTGACTCAGTGGCCAGGATAAACTTCACTGACCAGCTTGTTCTGTGTCAAGATATGAAACTTGAACCACAGCGGCCACTTTCTGCATATAAGCTTCCATCTAGTGATCGAGACATTTTCATATTTAATAAGGCAAGGCTCCAGAACAATTCCTCACCTCCTCCACTTGAGCAAGTTCATGTACTTGAAGATTTAGATCCTCCATCTCCACCACCCAAATGTGAACCTCATCCTCTGGATGATGACCCTGACCCAGCTTTGAAGGCTTTGCCCTCTTATGAGAGGCAATTTCGGCATCATTATCACAGGGGTCGTGTAATTTATCATAGAACTCAGCTGAATTATGAGGCTTGTGAAAACTTATTGAGGGAGCAAAAGGTGCAGGAGAGGGCATTGGAGGTCGGCAGGGTTAATTTGGATCAATTTTTTCGGTTCATCCAGCAAAGTTATAATGACTTCATGAAGCGCTACTCACAGCAGTATAGGGTACATTCAGAACTCTTGGTCAATTTTGGAAGAGATTTGGATAGACTGGGGTCCATCAAACTCCATCCAGCATTGCAGACTCCATCATGCAAGTACTTAGTGGATTTTGTTAAGGAGGAGAACTTGAAAAGAGCTGTGGAAAACTGTGGTGCTTCCCACAGACAGTTTGAGAAAAAGGTTTCAGAGTTTAAACAGACGTTTGCTGAAGTGTCCAGGAGGATGAATGATTTATCTACTGCGAAGGTTTTAATGTCCATTAGGAATTTAGAGCAATCCATCAAGGACCACCAACCATATGTCAATGAACAGAAGAGCATAATGCAGTCTTTGAGGTTGGTTGATTACTGTCTTAATATTTGCTCGAAGTAAATCATCAGAATCATTAACGTGGTTAATTCGGTTTCAGTTTTGATCGTGGTTGTTAGTTGCTCTGTTGCAAAAGTTGGTGTAGGAATATTGCTTATGATCTATGTCTAGATCCTGATTTGTAGCTAGCTAGTATTAGATATTTCCAGCATGATGAATTGATAAATATAGTGTACATAGGGCATAATATATGAGTTTTGTGTTACAACAATAACATGTCAATGTCACATTGTTTTCTTCAGAATTTGTTACTTCTATAGATGTGTAGTATTCTGTCTGCATTTTTCTGGAAGCATCTCTAAGTGTATATCTATATTATGGGCAAAAGCAGAAGTATGGGGTGCTCCCTTCATTTTCCCCTCTTCAGGGTTGGGTGGGTTTTTTATTGCAGGGAAAGGGGGTCGTGAATAGGCAGATCAGTTCACATGCTGACTTTTTGAGTTGGATTTGCTAAACTATTTGAATGTGATGACGTAACCCCATATGTGAATATTGCTGCTGGCAAGTGATCATTCTAACTTAGGACCATTCAACTGATTTCCATAGTATGAGTGAACCATTAATTGTCAGAGGCTGTTTATGTAAATCCTTGTCCATGTCAAAATCTTTTGCTTTATAGTGTTGCCATTTTCTTATCTAGTTTGTACTATGTTGTTTATGTATATATGTACATTTTTTGTAAAATGTTCTCCATAGATTGATTAAATCATAAACTGTCAGTGACTGTTGATGCAAAATCCTTGCGGTTATTGTTTGGTTCAAACTCCCATTGACTTTCTCTCTGCATTGTTGCTGTGTTGTCTACTTATGTGTGATATTTGTGATGAAATTTTCTTTCCCCTTGATATTGAGATTGGTTCCCAATGAAAATTTTCATCATATAACTTAAATGCAGGATTGACCTTTCTTTTCTTTAGGTTCTATTAATTGTTGGTAGTTACAATTTTGTGCAGCTATTGGATTTTATTTATGTGCATCCTATTTGTTAAGTTCATAAGCTGATAACATCAGTAGATTTGGAACCATTCAGAGATAGCTTTGAACTGTGTAATGCAGCCAATTCTTTGGCAGATATTTTGTTATATGTGCCAAACATTTTGTGGATATAAGTGTCATTAAGCAACTCTGCAGTTGCAGATTATGCTTCCTTATATACAATAGTTCTATTTGCTAATGATATGTGCTTTTATCAATGCAGTAAAGATGTCAACACAGTAAAGAAGCTTGTGGATGATTGCTTGTCCCGCCAATTTTCCTCATCACTTCGTCCTCATGATGCAGTTTCAGCTCTTGGTCCAATGTATGATGTCCATGACAAGAGTCATTTGCCTAAAATGGAGGCCTGTGGCCATGCAATTTCAGAGCTGCTTACGAGATGTAAAAATGAGAAGAACAAGACGATCCTTTTCGTACATCAGTACATGCAAAAGATATTATATGTCACCTCTATTGTTAAGGATGCTAAGTTACAGTTCCCTGTTTTTAGGGAGGCTATGCAGCGTCAAGATGTTATATTTACAGATCTAAAGATGGTTCGTGGGCTAGGTCCTGCATATAGAGCCTGCCTTGCAGAAATAATTAGAAGGAAGGCTTCGATGAAACTCTACATGGGCATGGCTGGACAACTGGCTGAAAGACTTGCTACGAAAAGAGAGGCCGAGGTTAGAAGACGGGAAGAATTTATTAAAGCTCATGGTTCATATATACCAAGAGATATATTAATGTCTATGGGGTTGCATGATGTTCCTAGTCAGTGCGATGTCAACATAGCTCCTTTTGATACTAATTTGCTTGATATTGACATCTCAGACCTGGATCGATATGCACCAGAGCATTTGGTAGGGTCGCCATTTAAGTGGGACAAGCATACAAGCTTGAAAGGTTCATTTTCTATGTCCAATGACAGTTCTCGTTCAGCTGAGGTGGATGAGATAGTGGTGGATACTCTCGAGAAAGATGATACTGAGGAGCTCTTTGAGGGTTCTGAGCTGGTAGAGATTGCTGGAACAAGCAAGCTGGAAGTTGAGAATGCAAAACTGAAAGCAGACCTTGCTTCTGCAATAGCTCTTATATGTTCTATCTACCCTGAAGCTGATTTTGACTCGCTAGATGATAGTAAAGTTGAGGGTTTACTGAAGATTGCTGCAGAGAAGACGGCTGAAGCATTGCAGCTGAAAGATAGATATGTAAAACAGCTTCAATCTATGCTTGAGGGAAAGCAGAAACAGTGCTTGTCATATGAGAAGCGCATTGAAGAGTTAGAGCAGAGATTGTCTGATCACTACTTGCAAGGACAGCAACTTCCAAGTAGCAAGGATTTATCTAATATCACACACCCATCTGTGAAGACCAGTGATTACAAACTCGAAGGCTTATGTGGTGGAGAAACAAACATGCCATATGCATCAACTTCGGAGCCCATGGATGAGGTTTCGTGCATTTCTAGTTCCTTGGAGGCAAAGCTTGGCCTTCTCACCAGGCAGCCAAGCAAAGGCCGAGAAGGTGTTGATGATAATATGATGGATTCTTCTGGGATGCTTAATACTCATTTGGACTCATCAATGTTGGAGCCCCACCGCGAAGAACTGCAGGGTGGTGATAAATATAGGAAAGATAAGATGGTGGGACAGTTGGGAACCTCAATGACAAACAGTTCCACTGCTGAAAGCATGTGTGGACCTGTAAACGTACCCTCTGAGCCAGCTGGTAAACCTAAACTTGGTGGTGACAATCTCATATCTGAATTGCAGGTTATACTTTCAGAAAAATCAAACCAATTAAGTGAAACTGAAAACAAACTGAAAACTGCCTTGGAAGAGGTTTCCATGCTAAGCAGGGAGTTAGAAATAAGTCGAAAGCTCCTTAATGAATCTCAGGTTATTTCTTTATTTATGTGAATTCTTTCATTTATTTTATTCTTTTAATTTTTTTTTTCAGAATTTGAACATGGGTGCTGTTTGTTTTTAATGTTTTTGTTGTTTGTTTCCTCTGTGTTTGGTTGATTGGTTTATGCTTTTTTTTAACCATCTTATATCCTACTAGTATGATTCGGCATAGATGCTTCTTAGCCACAGTGTTTTTCTTATTTAATTGCCTACCTATTGGCCGTCATTTGTATAGTTAGGTGAACTATTCATATGCTTGAGAGATACATTAATTATCTAGTACAAAGAAGGTTTATTCCTTGAAGCATGGACAATAATCTCTCACATTTGCTAAGTGCTTGTTTGGTATGGATGTGGTTTTGTGTTTTGTTAAACACAAAAATCGAAAAAGACAACACACTAATACAGCACAGAAATTGAGGACAAAACACAAATATCAATACAAATATATAAAAACTACAACTAAAAATCACAACCAACAGTATATACCAAACGACCCCTAAAATTTCCTGTTTTGATGAATACAAGATACTGCATTGTCTTAGCAAAAGAGAGCATGCTACTCTCTCTGTTTTCCAATATGTACTGCTGTTTGTTACATCCAATGGTGGCTTGGGTAGGTGGCAATCGAACTAGATTATACTAAAACTACATGCCCCTTTTATGAGTTTAGGCTTGCAATAATGTGATCCTTTTCTATTCTGACGCTTGTACTTCTCCATGCAATAGATGAATTGTGTTCACTTGGAGAATTTTCTCCATGAAGCAAGAGAGGAAGCACAAACCCATCTCTGTGCAGCTGATAGGAGAGCTTCAGAGTACAGTTCGTTGCGTGCATCATTTCTGAAACTGCGTGGCCTTTTCGAAAGATTTCGAAGCACTGTGGTTACAGCTGGAGGAGTTAATAGCTTTGCTGATTCCCTTTGTGCTTTTGCTCAATCTTTGGCCAAGTAAGATATGTTTATGGGGACAGTTTTCAACTAGCATCCTGTGTGTTTCTTTATCATGTCTCCGTGTTTGTATTTTATTGCTTTCTGTGGGGGAAAATTGGAGGAATTGGGAATTTTCTCAAACGTATGCATACTTATTGTGACATTTACTTTAACATTTGGCTTCAGTACCCCCTCGGCAGCCATCCAATGTTCAAAGAGAGAGAGAATGCCAACTTTTGTTTTATTCTTGCCATCCTACATCCAGTGGAATTTTCTGAAGCCACTGGACATTGGATTCGATGAAATTTGAAGGATGCACTATTTTTTCGTCTTTTAAGTGAATTCAAAAGAGCTTGAACTTTATCGAAATAGATGTCATTTGTTAAATGAAGAGTTGTTGCTTACTTCGGTATATGTTCATAGATTGACCACTCCACTGTAGTCTTTTATGTTGATTCAAAGTTCACCCGAGTTTACTATCATTCCAGTCATGATTAAAATTCCAGCAATTTAAGTGTTTTTTTTTTTGTTCGAACTTTCAGTTCCATTGGTGACAAAGAAGATGATGCTGCTGTTGACTTCCAGAAATGCATCCAGATTCTTGCAGATAGAGTTGGATTCTTGTCAAGGCACCGTGAAGAGCTGCTTGAAAAGTTTCCAAAGCTTGAAGCTGCAAATGAACTGCTTAGGAAGGAATTGGAAGATAAGAAAGAGCTGGTTACCACATTATACAAAAAGCATCAACTTGAGAAGCAGGTATTCTAGTTTTTCTGATTGTCTCAATTTCATCTAATATACATTTGGAGACAACACCTTAATGGGTACCTTCTGTATAAGTCTAAAATATGCTGCAAGTTACTCTTCAGCTTTACTCTTTTTCTTTTCTTTTTCCTCCCGATCTTTGGTTAGATAGGAGACCTTTGCTTGATTCTCTATTAATTTGTGATCCTTCTTGGCTTTCACAGGCAAGCAAGGAAAAGATATGTTTTAGTCGGTTGGAAGTGCACGAGATTGCTGCATTTGTATTGAATGCAGCCGGACATTATGAGGCGATTAATCGGAATTGCAGTAACTACTATCTGTCTGCTGAATCAGTTGCCTTGTTTACAGATCATCTTCCCAGCCGACCAGCCTACATTGTTGGGCAGATCGTGCATATTGAACGGCAAGTAGTGAAGCCGTCTCCCCCTTCCTTGACAACTATGTCTGAGCATGTTAGGAAAGAACAAGTGGATCTTCTAACATCTGACCCGGGAAATGACAGACTGACTAGAAATTTGGGATCAACTTCAAACCCTTATGGTCTCCCTATTGGTTGTGAATTCTTCATAGTAACAGTAGCTATGTTACCTGACATGGCCATTCGTACACCACCTCCTCCTTCCTGATCCCTGCATTGGACAGAAAAGAAGTGATGGAAGACACTAATTGTACATATATAACAAATGAAAGATAAGTGACAGCAGCCACTTGGAAGTTTCCTTATTCTCCTTTCTTTCTTTCTTTCTGTACATATTGATGGATTCAAAGTTTAATCATCCTTTTTCTTGTACATAGCAAACTCTTCCAATGATGTACAAAAACTGTGAATATTTGCTCATTTCTTGAACTTTGGTTGAGCTTACTGGGGCTCTCAAATTCATCCCTTTTCATACATGTCAACGTTGACTGGATTATAATTCACTTTGAAGCCGTTTGCAAAAATACTTTCTTTAGTTCCCATCTCTTGGGGACAAGTGGTTTCTTTAGTTCCCATCTCTTGGGATAGTTTAAGTTCTTTCTGATGATCTCTTTTTAAGGGGACCCCTTAAATGTTGAATAAGCTAAGAAATTTATGAATTTGTATATGGTTTCAAGAAATATATGGATTATAGAGTTGTTTTTAGAACTCTTGGCTATATATGTTTTCTGCTCAACAAAATTAAGGATTCCAGTGGAATTAAATGATTAATTTGGAGCAATTATGCTACCTCTCCTACTAAAAATATTACTTAAAAATGTGTTATAAATGGTTTATTTATTTATTTTATATATACGCTAGCTATCATTCGAGAAGTTCATAATTTTGATGAGATAATTATAACAAATAATAAATCATACTAAAAGAGTTCTAATATAATATAATCCAGTTTCTAATTTTGTTAAATACTTATTATGAATAAACATAAATTACAAAAAATTATAAAAAAATAATATCTATTTTTAAAAAATAATAATTATAATAAATAAAACAACTGCATATGAATTATAAGAAAAGAACTCCA
The DNA here is from genome assembly GCA_028565735.1 of Pinacopodium congolense. NCBI lineage: Eukaryota > Viridiplantae > Streptophyta > Magnoliopsida > Malpighiales > Erythroxylaceae > Pinacopodium > Pinacopodium congolense. Next base: position 1,396,471 of record JAOXYD010000135.1, read on the forward strand.
ACATGAACCGGTATCTAATTCCTGGTTCATGCATTATCCTGGTAACTTAATATTTTTTTCAAAATTCATCGTACTAATTAACTATCCTCATTATCCTTAAACTCTTCAAATTCTTCTGCATGCAGCTTTGTCTCACTATATATACAAAGCTTTTTCCTTCTTCAGACTCAAACCCTACAGTTTCAAACTTCCAGGCTGAAGAGATAGAAGGATTCTAGTACAGTAAGAGGATGTTTCTGATAGTTAGAATCGAATCAGGCAGCTTTTCCAGGAAGAACCTGACGAATTCCGCCTGCAACAAGCTTTACAAGGTGGTGTTTTGGGTTCGTCCTGACGATCAGGGTTCCACCATGTTTGCATCAGAGCCAAATTGGGGAGAAAAATATATGCTGAAGTTGGACCCTGATCAAGGTCAGAAGTTTCTGTACGTGGAAGTTCTTAGATATACTCACCCGGCTAACTCCGACCCCGGAACCTCCACCGGAGTTGCGGTGGTGGGTCGGGTTCGGATCCGTCTGCCGAAGTTGATACGGAGGAGAGAAGGCGGCTCACATAGCCTTCTGAAGCAGGAAGGAGAGGGTTGCACCGAGAGTGGGAAAATCAAGTTGCAGATTATGGTGGTAGATGATCACCTATAATTTAGTTCAAATTATATTTGTTACGGTGAGTGGTGGGTAATCAAATTATGATTTTTCAATCCTTTTTATTTTTATTATCACTCGTTCAATTGCTAAATTCTAATAATATAAATATTAGATTAATTATGATACGGTGATAATTTTAAGAATTAATGAAAAATTTAAAAATTGAAGGTTTAACACATGGATCAAAATAATATTTAAATTTAATTTAATTTTTAAAAATTAATTTAAATTGAATTCGTTTTATCATTTAACTGAATGATTTTAATATTTAATCAATTAATTTTATCGTTTAACTGATCAATTATAATATATAAGTTAATTACATAATAATTTTTTTCAATTAATTCGATTAAATCAACTAGTTCAATTTTATAAATCCTGCTAAATTCTCTTTATTCTATGCTCAAAGCTCCTTTTTGTAATTGACTTTAAAAGCAAGTTTAATTTGTAAGAAATTGTTATATAGGTAAATTATATTAAATATATCTCAACTTTCATTTTATAACAAAGTATAAGTTCACTATTTTTTAATAACTTTGTAAAGGTTGATAATTAAAAAAATATATAAATAAAAATAAGTTAAGATGTTACCAAGATATTTGTCTCTATTTATGTGAAATATAACATTTAAACATTTTGTATTTGAAAGAACCTGAATTATCTACCTAGAGAGAATTAGACTTCTTATTGTGGCAGTTGTTTATCTGAAAAAAAGAAAAGAAAAGAAGTTCCAAGCAGCAAGAACTTAATAGAGTAAAATTCTCTATATATAATTTATTTGTAGTTATGCAAGCATGAAAAATTAGACAATATAGTAAATTTCTCCTCGTATAATTTCTTTTTTATTGGTATAATTTTGTGATTATTTTATTTACCCTTTTCAACATCATGGATTAAAAATAAATTTTAAATGAACTTTTTTTTATCAAATCATTATCAACTAAACTTTTATACACTTTTTTTTTTTTAGAAAAGCAAACTATAAATATCAAGGTATAAGATTCTTAATTTGTATGTAAATGCAAATTTTATAGGGTCTTTTTTTTTAATCAATAACGTCTTAGATATTATCAACTTCTATCTAGTTTATCCTTGAATAATATATAAAACATGTTAATATATATTTAAACATTTATGCCTTTTTTTTATATCATATTCTAATCCACATATTTCTTGCTTATCAAAGCCTTTAAGGATGAGGAATAAAAGTCTCATTTTTTTTGTTAAATGTTAGTAAAATTTGGCATTCAAATTATTACAAAAAAGATAAAAACTTCATGTTTAAAAAATATAAAAGCTTCCACCTAAATTTTTGTCATCCAAATTTAAGAGTTCACAATTAATCTACCAAGAACAATATAAACAACCTAATAAAAAAATTATTATCTTGCCATAGAATATTAAAATTCATTTGTTCATAAAATTATTGATTCCATTATAAATTAAACACAGGTCAGTACTATTCTTGAAAATTGGGATGGCAAAATATTGAATGGCACGAAAAAGAAAAAGGGTTTAATCACATACTATAAGACAGATTTTGAGAATTTATTGATAATAAATCCTTAAATTTTACTACTTTTATACCATGAAATATGGATATATAACATAACGTCCGGTTCCTCTTATTGGAATGCAAACATGGGAAACAGAGAAGCCTCCTAGGAGATCAACTTTTCATTTTCAAAGAGTACCGATACGAAACTATTTAAAGATAGTTTTCCATTTTCAAAGATTCTCTTGATACCAATAAAAAAGCAAGAGTACTACAATACTTACATTGGGCTATACTGGGATTCTTCATCAAAACAAATTTCTGAATCCCACTGCTCCCCAAGACACTTCTTGAGACACTACATACATTGCAAATAACTCCACAATTCATAAAGAAGCACGAGTTGCACTATCTAGTTTGAATGTCCACCACTATCTACTCACCTTGACGGCCACAATCTTCTTCTGATATGTTATACAACATCGTTGGAAGAGAAGCAATTCGAGGTAGATGAAGTAGCAACTCAGCGAAAGAGTCCTTCCTTGACATGCCTGGTGCCTGCTTGCTGACAGAAACCTCATTTGCAGTTCCATCAGATATTTCATGCAGTAATTCATTTGCATTGTTCAGTTGAAACCCCTTCCCAGGGCCAGATTCCTCAACATGACTTCCATCATTAAGCTGCAAGTTCTGGCTTGCGGACGGGTCGTTTTGCAGAAGGCAACAAAGAGAATTGACCCTTGCCATGAGCCTTTTCTCATCAGATGTTGTTGATAGCTGTGTGTCACTGAGGAGGTACTGGGCAACGTCTTCTAATATTACCTGGTGTTCTGGCCCGTCAGCAGAAAATGGCTGATGTCCAGAGTTCACCTGTCCTGAAATACAATTTCCAATATGATTAATGAGATCAGTCATTGACATAGATGAGTGCAGTCCTGGAACTTTTATCTGATCCCAATCCATTTGCCCTCTTGAATCAACAGCTTCACAATTTCCACTCGCTTCAATAGCCCGAGTGTCCATCACTAACATGAGAGGTAATTCGAAAATCAATTAAGACTACGAGTAAGAAATGGAACCATAGGATATAGCCTTTAAAAACTTTGTTTTTTGAAATTTGCAGAAGCACAAAAATAAAGAAAAGGCAGAAGGCTGGCAATAATTAACAAGTATTCCCAAGGTTATTCCATAATTCTAAAATAGAAATAAGAATAATAAACAAAATGGAGAATACCAACAGCCAGGAGCAACCATATCACTTAGTTCTTTCTAGAAGTAAAATTTATCTGAATATATGAAGATGAATAATATAAAAACAAATTAGAAAAAGAAAATGCCAGTACAACACACCTGATATAGGAGAGGGGGCTTCTTGTGATGCATGCTCCAAAGTTGAACTGGTAGGATCCCCTATTTCATTTTCCAGTGAAGATGACTGAGCTGGAGCTGGTGATCCTAAGCCATGGAAAGCCGAAATAGAGGTCCCTCTATCAGTCTCAACTAGATCTTTTGATTGGACCCGATCCTCAAAAACAGAAGGGCACTGATCAAAATATGGTGAATCTAATAATTTTTCTGGCTGACGACTTAAAAAGTTCAAACGCATGTCACACTGTATAAGCTTTTCAAAATGTTTGTTCAGCAACCCTGGTTGACACTGAAGAAAATGTTGCCTACACAATCCATGATAACATCTCAGGGTGATCTCCAGATGGCTTAAACAAAAAATTCTCAACTTATTGAATAAATAAGGTATTATTTAAGCAAATCTCTAATAGTAGAGTAGCAGTTAATGCATCTAAAGAAGGCTTCGTTCAATATAGTTGGTAGCAAAGCCCAAGGAACCATAAAGAAAGTTGCTCGTGTTCTATGTTACTAACAGGATGGATAAGAGGAGTTGTCATTAAAAGGTATGCACGAGCTCAGATATTCTACAGAATTAACCTCTCATATGATAAATAAATTACCACCAAAGTTAAATATTTCACAACCAAACGCTGGAAGCTTCCTTAGAACAAAAGAGGAAAATCAATAGTGAAGTAACCTGTGTATGCTAGCCTGGCCATTTGTAAAATCTGCCGTGGCCTGCCACAAGGTATGCTTCCGGGGCTGTGGATTAGTCTCTTTGAAGAAAAGGGGCTGTCGAGCTAGCTGCATCACACAAGAGACCACCAGTAGCGGTTCATGAACAACAGTAGCAGTAACTAAGATTGCAACACAAACTCGCACAGATGAATTGCAGGTCAATAAATTACCACAACATTTAACGTCTCAGGCCCATCATCCGGGCAGTTCGCATTCAAAGCCGAAATATCAGACCACTGGATTTCTATCTTATTCTTAAGTGTACCGTCAAGAATTTCCCACACCAGTTTATGTTTTGCAAAATAACACTTTGCCACCAAATCAACTTCATTCTTTGCCTTTCGCTGCAAATGAATAAAGCTTCAGTAACCTCACAACAATTACACACCACAAAAACAAACACAAATACGAAACAGAAAGATCGAAAAGTATCATGACAAACATACTTCCCAGCTCCCAATCCTCAATATTGAAACAGGAAAATTAGAAGCCTTTAGCTTGTCAGTCGTGCCAGAGGCAGCTACCCTTTTACTCTCTTTCTTTGATATCAAATTATGACTTTCAGTCTTCTGACCTCCGCTTGCTGAGGCACTCCCCGAAGAGATACTCCTCTGAATCAAGTCCAGAAGCGACGGGCTCTTCCGCAGCCGCAAACCTAGTGGGGGCTCATCAAGAGGATTGTACTGCGAAGGATGAGCACTAACTGCATTAGCACCCGCACCCTCCTGAACAAATGCAAAAAAAATATAAATAAATAAATAAATAAAAAGAAAGAAAAAGGTCAATTTTTGCTTAAAATTTTCTATACCCTGCCTGAGATTTTCAAAATTTTAACAAATCCACAATAGAACAAACAGAAACAGAGAACTGAAATACACAGAGTTGGACGTTTCTTATCTGTTCTAAATCAGTACACCTCAATACAACGACAAAGAAGCTTACTTGTGACGTCTTGGACCGCTTTTTCAGAGTCCCGTGTTCCTCCTCCAAGTGATCGTCCGTGATCTCCCGCTTCACCGACAATCTTGGCACCGCCGGTTCGGGTCCCGATTCGAGATTTCCCGATTTCCTCATCAACTGAATCATAAATTCGAGCACCAAAACAAAAGGGATAGCAGCAGCAAGTGTATTTCTTCGGTTATGACGAAGAAATAAAAACCCCAATCTTCACTTTGCAGAAGAACCACGAAAGCGAAAACCCTAGAAATCGACTGAGAGAGATAGAGAGAGACTGTGTGCGCCAGACGGTTTGTGTTGACGACGTGCACGTGTTCGTATTTATAGCCTCCCGTTTTAGAGCACTTGCACGTGTCGTTTTGCTAACCCAAAATATACTACTTTACGGGAACGTCCTCGTGCTGTAACGACGAGGTGAGGGCAGATTCGTCTTCTTACATTATATACGGATATAGAGCATGTGCCGGTAGACCACGTAAGCGTACTAGTGGATAAAGGTAGGGCCCAACCATTCCTAGTTAAGTACACGGCTTTGATTGGTTTGTGAGACAGGTGGCTAAAGAAAGCGAGGTTGATTGACAAGTATGGTTTATTAATTTGACGCGTATTCTCATATAATTAATATCTTAATGGATATTTTTCTTTGGTAAGGCATACTTAGAGATACCATATTCTCTATAATAACGAGGCGTGTTTAACATTACTTTACTATAGTGGAATTTTGTTTCTAATTATTCGTTAGTCAACTTAATTACCAAAAGTACAAGTAACTTTACTGTAGTGGAGTTTCCGGGAATACTCTTCTGGTAAAATAAATCTAATTAATTTTAAATAATTTTAACTAACTTTATTGGTGGTAAAGATGTATTAATTATTATCTAAATATTTCAAAGAACCTAGAAATGATTTTTTTGCATATGATTCTCTATTTCATTAAATATTTTGTTATTTTATAAATTTTATAAATTATAAAATTTTAATTGAATAAAAAAGTACCAAGAGTTGAATTAATCAAAAATAATATATTTTTATATAATAGTTAGTTAGAATTTAAAAAAGGATAGTATTTATATTCAAGTTTAACTATATTCGTAATAATTGTTTAGACATTAATATTATTTAATACTATATGTATATATCATTATCCATATATCATTATCCTTGATAATGACATATACTTGCTTAGAAAGAGACTAATTGTCATATTTTTCAAGATTGTGATTGATTTAAATTATTGAAACTAAAGATGGGGGTTTGTTTAGTTTAACTTTTTATTTTTGTCTTCTATTTATATTATTATGTGTTTTTATTGATTTTTTGTTTATGAAAAAATTTTTCGGTTCATGTGTTAAAAAAAACTAAAACAAAAAATAGAAACAAACACACCCAAAGGGTCTATTTGGAAACGATGCGTGTTTCTGTTTTGTAGTTTAGTTTTCCTCGACTCAAAAACCAAAGAGTGAAACTATGTTTGGTTTCAATTTTGTTTTACATTGTGGAAGGAGATACAACTACTAAAAACAAAAACAAAAAAGTTGTTTTGGTTTTAAAATTTGACACAAAAACATAAACGTTTTAACTTTACCTAGCAGCCACCCCTCTCATCGTCCCCCTTTGCATGTGTAGCATTAACTGTCGTCTGTCTCAGCATCTCCTTTTCTAGCTGTCGTCACATCTGCTTCTCTCCTCCTTATTGCCCAAACTAAGAGGATTTTTAGTATTATTGTTAGTTTTGATTTTTATCAGTTTTTTGTGTTTTTTGGTACTGTATAAGTATGCTATTTTTCTTTTTTTGTGTTATTTTTTTAAAATTTCTATGTTTAGAAAAATAGAAACCGAAAACAAAAACCAACATGGATACCAAACATGCTCTAAGTTTCTTGTTATAGGTCAGCTCATTTCTCGCCCCTTTATACTTATTGAGACTTAGTTCCACTAAAAAAATTTCTAGGTCTTGTTCAATTTTGCTTGGAAACCCTTGCTCCATCTTCAGTCTTAATGTCTTTAGTCTGCAGCATGATGATAGTATATCATTAATTTTATATAGTTGTTTTAAGTTGTTGTAATTATTCTGATAGTTGTGGACATTTTAGTCTTTTTGGTTCTTTTGGGTAATATTTTAGAAACTCCTTTTGTACATACTTTTATTATGTAACTTCACTCTTTTAAGACAAATTCTCATGAATAACAGATACATGTTTTCATATTTCTTTAGAGTTTGATGTTTATACATGGTATCAGAGCTTTGGAGATCACAATCCAATTCTTTTGTTACATCAATTTCTTGTCAATCTAAGCAATGACAAATATTCAGAGAAGCACAAATGTGCGATTCAACGGAGAAGGAGAGGTACGTTATATTAGTGACGAGAATCCGTTGAATTTGCAAAGTTAAGATCATCCAGTGATAATCTTAGTTATTACATCATTGCTGGTATCAATTATTTAGCTTATAATAGAGCCATGAAAAGCGATTTACGAGTAAAGGTAAAGTTAGGGTTTATAATTGGCAAATGTCATAAACCAATAAATGCTTCTATGGAGTTTGATTGATGGTGCAAGGTTGATTGTATGGTGATCTCCTGAATTTTGAACTCCATCTCGAAAGATATTAACGAAGCTTTCCTATAAATGACATTGACAGCTAATATTTGAAAGGAATTGGAGGAGCATTTTGTTAAGTACAATGGGCCTCTTTTATATTAGTTTAAGAGGGAATTAGTTCAATATCTCAAAGTGTGTTGTTTATAATGAATTATTTCACAAAATTAAAGCATCTATGGGATGAGTTGGAGTGTTTAACTCTGATTCCTTAGTGTACTTATGAAGTTACAAAATTAATGAATGATCTAGAGTTAAATGACAAGCTCATGCAAGTTCTTATGGGTTTAAATGAGGTATATGATGTAGTGAGGAACCAGATTATAGTCATGGATCCCCTACCGAGCATAAATAAGGCCTATACAGTGGTTTTGCAAGTTAAGAAACAAAGGAAGGTTAATGTGAGTTTTACATAAGATGTTGATATGCTATGATGATTATAACTTAGATGGGTCCTGAAAATAAATCTGCAAGAAAGGGTATCTCTTGAAGGCAGATAAATAAGGATGATTTATTCTGTGATCTTATAAGACGAGGAGGCATACAAAAGAGACTTTCTTTAAAATACATGGTTATCCATATTGGTTTAAAGGGGCCAAGGATAAGAAAAGCACGGATGTGAATTGGTCTTATGCCAATATGCTTAAAACTCCATTTACTAATGCTAAGAGTGTACTGGATTGGAAAATGTGATACAACAAGGGATTGAAGCTTATATCAGAATCAAATCAATTTTGCTTATCTTGAGGACTTTGCATGTAGCTTTTTAACTCAAAGTTATATTTCACTTGATTGTCTTGAACATAGTTCTTGAATAGTTGATACATGTACTTTAAATCATACGTATAATATCTTTAGTTTTTTAATTAACCCTCAACTTGTTAATAAATGCACACCTGTTCGTTTACCTGATAGTAGTATCAAATATGTTGATTATATAGGTGATGTTATACTTAGTTCCAACCTTATCCTTGTTTCTTCTTTGCATATACCTACATTCAAATATAAATTGATGTATGTGAATAGACTTAATATTACTACCAAAACCAAATTTGCCATTTATGCATCATTTTGTGCTATACTGGACCTTGTGAATGATCATATTTTAGCAATTGGAAAAGTGGTTGCAGAAAAAATAGTTGCAAGATTATACATCTTGGAAAAAAATTCTTTTCACAATGATACTATACATCATTACTCCGTTATGTTAGATAGGTATTCCAATAATCTAACTCAATGTTATTTAGCCACATCTGTTAATGTTTGACACTAAAGATTGGGTCATCCTTCTAATACCATACTCAAGCATTTGATTGATTCATTAAATACATTGATTATTTAGTTTTCTTCTAAGTCACGTGATGTTTGTCATATGTCAAAGTAAAGTAGACTTATGTTTACACCTAACAGTATACATTCAAATGCTTGTTTTAAACTGATATATATGGATTTTTTGGGTCCCTACAAATAAGCTTCAATCAATGAAGCTCGTTATTTTATTACTATTATAGATGACATCAGTAGGGCCACCTATACTTTTTGGCTTAAATGCAAAAGTCAAACTCTAGCTATTATTAAAAGCTTTCTTCAACTTTTGAAAACCTAATTCCAGGTCCTTATAAAGGTCATTAAGACCAATAATGGGATAAAATTTACCAATTAAGCATGTCAAGCCATTTTTTCTTCCTTAACAATCTTACACAAAAAAACATGTACTTATACTCTACAACAGAATGGAGTAATTGAGTGAAAACATAGGCACCTTTAGAATGTTGCCAAAGCTTTTATGTTTCAATCTAGTTTGCCTAAGAATTTTTTGGTGATGATGTCCTTACAACCACATATACTATCAATCGACTTCCAATTACAAATTTGCAATGGAAGTCACCTTATCACATTTTATATCATAATAATCCTAATTGCCAGTTCACAAAAAGTTTTGGATGCTTATGCTTTGCTACCAATACTTTACCTCAAATCCATTTTTGTTAGATATGTTTCTGATTAAAAGGCTTGCAACCTTTATTATCTTTAAACACATACAACATTCAACTATAGGGATGTTATCTTTAATGAAGATGTTTTTCCTTTTCAATTTCAGCAACATATAATTCAACATCCATGTTTACCTATTCCCTTTCTTGATGATGTTTCTTCTCCTCCTTCTATCATTCATCCAACTTCACCTAGTCAATTTGAAATTGTTCCTATTGTTTCTTAAACTTCTTCCATTATTCCTGCACCTAGGAAAAGTAACAGAATTCACTATACACTAGTTTAGTTGAATGATTTTATGTCCAATGTTCAGTTTGAAATTGCTTTTTTTGTTGCTAGTGATACACATCATTCATCAATCCATACACCTTACAATTATCCTTATCTTCTTTCACCATATATTATATCCACACATATGTCATTTCTTGTTAATTTATCAACTATTAAGGAACTAACTTCTTATAATCAAGCTAGAATTTATCCAAATTGGATCAAAGCTATGGACGTTGAGCTGAAAACTTTAAAAGATGATCAGGCATGGGAATTGACTGAATTACTAGATGGTAAAAGAGCTATTGCCTCTAAATAAATGTATAAGGTGAAGTTAAAATCAAATGATACTAAAGATAGATATAAAGCCCAGTCAATCACTGAGGAGTATCATCAAATTAAGGGTATTGATTTTATTAATAGCTTTACCCTGGTTGCCAACATGGTTACTATAAGGATTGTTTTAACCTTTAAAATTGCCTATAATTAGCCTTTACACCAACTAGATATCAATAATACTTTTTTTCATTAATACATTTTTGAAGAATTGTATATGTTAACTTTTGAAGATTGGTTAAGGTTGGCTCTCATCAGGTTTGTAAGCTCAAAAAGTCTTTATATGGCCTCAGAACATCTTTATATGGCCTCAAATAAGCTTTTAGATAGTGGAATTATGAGTTTACTGCCAAGCTTAGAGATTATCGTTTACATCAGTCTCCAGATGATCTATATTTGTTTATCAAACCTCAATCAATTGAGTATATTGCTTTAGTTGTGTAGGTGGATGATGTTTTGATTGCTATACCTTCTGAAGTTGATATGTAGTAGGTTAAGGTTTTCCTGTATTAATAATTCATCGTTAAAGACCTTAGCATTGCTAAATATTTTTTTACATTTAGAGGTGTCCAGGTCTTCTACTAGTCTTTATATTTATTAACAAAAGTATGTGCTCGATATTTTAACTGATAAAGGTCTTATTGGTACTAAAACTGTTAATATTCCCTTACATTGAGACTACAGGTTTGATGATGTAGAATCTCCTCTTCTTTCAAGCCTAAATTCATATAGACGCCTTGTTAGTAGGTTGCTTTATCTTGCTTTACTCACTTAGACATTATTGATGTGGCACAACAACTCATCCAGTTTATCCAGTCTCCCACTCAATAACATTGGACAACAGTTGTCCATATTATTCACTATTTGAAGCAGTCCCCCTCCAAGGGATTGTTTTTCCTTGTGTAGAATTTTTTTACACTTATTGCCTTTTATAATGTAGATTGGGCTTCTTGTCTGTTTAGCTATTGTTCATTGACTACATTCTTTTGGTAGTGTACTGATCTTTTGGAAGACCAAGAAATAAGCCACTATATCGTGATCTTTTATTGAGGCTAAATATCGAAGTTTGTCTACTACAATTTGTAAGTTATGTTAGATTTCTTATATTCTGCATGATTTTCATATTGATATACCTTCGCCTATTCCTCTTTGACGTGATCATTAAGTTGTTATTTATATTACCAAGAATCATATTTTTTATGAATGAACTAAACACTTGAAGATTGATTGTTATTTTGTTTGTGATCACTATAACCTAAGTTTTATTCAACCTCAAATTCTGTCTTCCAAGCAGTAGCTTATTGATATTTTCACAAAATCTTTAGTTGTCCCTGTTTTTAGTCATCTTATGTCCAAACTGGGTTTGTGAGACTAACACCAAACTCCACCTTGAGGGAGGCTATAGCACAATGATAGTATATTGTTAATTGTATATACTTCTTTTAAGTTGTTGTAATTATTCTGATAGTTGTGGATATTTTATTTTTTTGGTTCCTTTGGGTTATATGCTGGAAACTCCTTTTGTATATACTTTTACTATGTAACTTTACTCTTTTGAGACAAATTCTTGTGAATAACAAATATAGGTTTTCATATTTCTCTAAAGTTTGATATTTATACTGTCTTTAGCTATTTTTGCTATAAAGGGTTACAAAATGAAAACCCATAGGATCAGTCTTTTTTGCTTTTTCAATGCGCATATGGGTTAAGTTCTCTTTTCTTATACGAGGTTAAATTTGTTTTCTTTTACATGAATTTTAGTTCTTTATTAATAGAAACTGTAGTTTTTATTAGAGATGAGATTGAATTTAGTGAGTTACTAATTAGGTATCAGTGAAGAGGTTTAAGGTGATAGGTAAGGGGAAGATAGTGTGAAGGAGAGCTAGGAAGCAGCATCTATTGGCCCAGAAGAACATTAAAAGGAAAGGAAAAAGGTTCACTTTACCCCTCAACGTTTCAGAAATGATTTAATTTGCCCCATAACATTTTAAGAGGTACCACTTTATCCCATAACATTTGTAAAATAGTTCAATTTTCCCCCAAACATTTTAAAAGGGATTATTTTATCTTTTAACGTTTATAAGATGGTACAAATTACCCCATAAACTTTTACTAAGTTGACTTTCCGTTAGTATACATATGTGGTATATTGACATGGTAATGTGGGATCCAAATATAATGTTAATGTTGATTTTTTTAAACATAATTATTTTAGTGATTGTTTATTTCGGGTTTGGATTGAGCCATAATTTTTTTAAAATCCACATTAATATTATATTTATGTCCTCACGTTGTCATGTTAGCATACCACGTATGTGTAATTAGTAGTTGACTGATAGAAAAGCCTACTTAATAAAGGTTCATGAGGTAATTTGTACCATTTTACAAATGTTAGGGGTAAAGTGGTACCTTTAAAACTTTAGGGGGTAAATTGAACTATTTCTTAAACGTTGAGGGGTAAAGTGAACCTTTTACCTAAGAGAAAATTCCCATAGTCAATTTTTTATAAGCTTTGGCCATTGCTTCGGCACTCCAATGCTATGGATTTAGGTTAATTACTTATTTTAATTTGATTTTTATTGTAATAGTTTTAATTTATAATTTATTTTTATATTATTATTTAAATATTATCCAACTTTTTAAAAAAATTTATAATGCAACAAAGTGAGTGTTAATTATAACTTCTGTGATTATTCTTAATTAGTTGAAATTATATTTTATGTTACGTGTAAATATCATTTTTAAAATTTTATGTTAATATCATTAATTTTTATAATACATTTTAAACATGCAATAACATTTCATCACATGTTCGTCTTTTGAGTTTTTGTGTCAAAATTATAAATTACACATAATTTCAATTTTTTTAGTTTATTTTTTCCCATAAAAGAAAAACAACAAAAAACAAAAACAGGAAATAACAACTAAGAATAAAACATAAAAACTAACAAAGATATTATGGGAGGCCTCGTATGTGAGGGGAGCATTTGTGTAATTTTTTAGTCACACCCAAAATTAAAAACAACAACTAAAAACAACAATAAAAAACAAAGAGCTCATTTAGTTCAACTTTCCACTTTTGTTTTCTGTTTTTGTGCATTTTCATTAAGTTTTGTATGTTATCTTGAGTTTTTGTGTTTTTTTTTTCAATTTTTGTACTATATTAATATGTTTTTTATTTTTAGACTTTTTTTATTTTTCGTATTTAGAAAAATATAAAACCAAAACAAAAATAAACATTTCTAAAAACTAAAAATAAAAAACAAAAACTGAGCTAAACGAACCCTTAATTTACATCATTCCTAAACTTAATGGGTTTGAGTTGAGTTAGAATATTCAATTTTGAACTTAGAAACTTTTCTTCAGGTTTGGGTTAGGTATTAAGGGGCATCGACTCAACCTATTGCCAAGCCTATTGAAACTATGGTAGCTTACTAATTGTTTTTCTAATGGCAAAAAATCAGGATCTATGAGATGTAAATTGCCAAATATCAACAATTTGATAGGACCAAATTCTTTTTTGACCATTATCAATCTGCATAACTTGTAAAAACATCACCTGGTCTAATAAAAAATAGAGATAACACTGGCAAAGAAAATCTGAATAAACTAAAAGAAACAATACCCTAACAATAGGCATAATAAACAACTTCAAGTAACGCTCCATAACCAATGAGTTGAAACTTAGTCCAAGTTAAGTCATTCGTCAACTTACAAGAACAACTAGGTCCCTACATATTTTTCCCAAAAAGATTTATCAGTATCATCTATAATTATAGGAATTCCAAGGTAAGAGGAAAATAGATCAAGTACCATTATCTACAATATAGAGTAGAAACAATCATGGGCACTAGTCTTCTGCATAAGAGTATGTACAGTAATTAAGTCTCCTTCATTCTACATCTGTACTCCGCATTCAGCCGGAATCGACTAACGGTTGCCACACATGCCAAAAAATGGTCATTTAGTCCAAAGTTCGCATAGAAAGTAGTATTGTTTTTGCTAAGTACTCAATAACATAATGAGTAAGAGCACTGATAAACTATAGGTATAAGAATTTCTTACATGAAAACTTTATCATGTAAACATAAATACATATTCTTTAGGATCTTAGAATCTAATAATTTTCACAATAATATAAGCTTAACTTGATCTATAGTGTTTCCCGATGTCTTTTTGAATGGATAATCTCCAAATATTTTCAAAATATGCTTAGATTTTATTTTCTCTCTCTTAGCCTTGTTTCGTTCTTTTTCGTATACTAAACGATGGAATGATACGTTAAAAACACATAACAGGTAGAGAGAGAGAGGGAGTAGTTATCCTTTTAAAATTCAAACTAAACCTCTTTTCATTATCCTTATATTGACGTTCCATCAACGTAAATATATTAAAATATTTATTTTAATTAAACCATTATTTCCATTCAAATAATTAATGGGGTTTGATATACTTAAATTATTAAACCAAATTATATGGGCCACATAATGAAATTATCTTACAATCTTCCACTTGGACCATGTAACATAATCATGGTTTAATAATATCACATAATATGCATATAATAAAATTGAAATCCCCTTTATTTTTTGTAGGCCAAACATTAATCATAATTAAGTAAAAAAAACTAGAAATTATCATTGCGGTTATACATCTTTTAATGGGTATAAGTGAATTCAATAGGGTGTTTATGTGTGAAATGACTAAAGAAATTT
>JAOXYD010000135.1:1414842-1433790 GCA_028565735.1 Pinacopodium congolense
TTTATAAAATATAAGGAAATTATATTTTTTATTTATAATTTTATAAATTAAAAAAATTATATAATATTTTATTAGTAACTTTTTACGACTATTTTCATATAAAATAAAAGTTATTTTTAATTATTTTCTTTTATTTAATATAAAAATAAATATAAAAAATCCTCAATAAAATACTATTTAATCAAATACATTTATAAACAAAAATAAAACAAATATACTTTTATATTGATTTTTGTGCTGACATAAACAATCATGTGTGTTATAATGAAATTTTAGAATCCTTAAGTTGCTATCCTTGCATTTTGAAGGAAAATCATACCGTACATGTTAGTTTTCAGTATCCAACATAGTATAAAATATATATTTAACATACTCTTAAATACCTTAATTAATCTATTAATATGTAAAAAGTATTTAGGATATTTTTCCTCATTGGGGGACCATAAACGATCACCTCATCAACATCAGTACTTCGTTGCTCACTCTCCATAACCCGAAGAAGAAGAAGAAACAAAAAGCTCAAAGTATCTTCCTTTGTTTTTCTTTTTTCGGTCTTCAAAGGACAACTCCAGCTCATTACTTAACATTCCTTTCCCTTTTTTCAGTCTTGAATCCCTCTATTCTTGGTAGTTCTGTCTGATATTGTACCATAAAGATTGCTTCTTTTATTCTGGGATTTAAATGGCCTCTCCCTAACCGGTTTTGACACACTTTTACATATTCTTTTGGTTTCTTCTTCCTGTATTCCTGGAGATAGTTTGTATCAGTGATTGAAGAGTGCAGTTTGTTTAGGTTTTTGAAGCTCAATGGCACCTAAAACAGGAAAGGCTAAACCTCATAAGGCTAAAGGAGATAAAAAGAAAAAAGAAGAGAAAGGTCTGTTCTTATCACTATCTATCTTCTTCTTCTTCTCCACATGTTTTCTTTTTTACTGTTTCATACATTTCCCGTTTGGCTGCTAAGAAAATGGAGGAAAACTGCAATGACCCAAGTGAAAATTTTCAATCTTTAACTTCTGTTACCACTCATTTTTTATCAGTTTGGTTGCTGATAAGGTACCATTATGGCTCAATAACAGCACATCGTCCTCCATTTTCGTTTCCTCTAATTTGTCTAATTATATGATCAAACCTTAAAGTTGTCATGTTGGTTAATCGGTTGCTTGCTTACATTAATGGTGCAGTATTTCCTACTCTTGTTGAGATCACCGTCGACACACCGGAGGATTCTCAGGTGATCCTCAAGGTATGCTTCCAATATAGCCACTCTTTTTCTGTTTTATGAATCACATTTTCTCTTTGGAATATAACACAACTAGGTAAGATTTGGAATACCATTAAAGATCATATATTGTTTGAAATTAATATGATAGACCAATGAGATATTCTTATTATATTTTTTTATATATAAAGAAAATAATGTTAAAGCTTGTAATTATGTCAATAATTTCTGTAATTATTACAATAATAATTGTATTTGAGTTTGTACGTTATGAAGTAAGTGACTTGTTGATTAATTTATGATTTAGGGAACAATATTTTAATGAATTTTTATTAAATTAATGAAAGTGGATTGAGTCAATTTTTATTTCTAAATAGCTAAACTTTGCAACAACAAAAAAGTCATTCTAATTAATAAATTATTATAATATCGCTACCAATCCAAAATTGAAATTATTTTGCGGATGTGACTTATAGTGTGTTCAAACATTAATTTCAAAATATAAAATTATTTTAATAATTTTCATTACTCAATAGCTATATTATCCAATTATTGTATATACATAATAGTATGAATATTGGAGTATATAATAATGTGAAATGAATGCTGAAGATGGATGCATACAATGCAATATGTAAAATTTATTATATGTTATTTAAGGAATGTTTAGTTAGGTTGTGAGTTGTAAATTTTGGTTGTGATTGTTTTATTTTTGTATTAGTTGTTGTATTTTTTTTAAGTTTTGTACTATATTAATATATTTTCTTTTTTAATTTTTATATTTAAAAAAAGAAATCAAAATTAAAATCAACGTCCAACTAAAGATGGCCTAAGAATAAATAACAAATTAATAAATGTCTATTGTTTCTAAAGAAAGGAAAACTAATCATTCACAATGCTGATTCTCTTGTTTTTTAATAGTATACATTAATTTACTTTCTAAATAATAATGTGATATTTATTATTTTTAATTTGGAATGCCTAATTATCTCTTTTTTGAATATTAGTCTATATTAATTTTCTTTATGTTGTAAATAATAATATGATATTTATCAATTTTTTATTGGGTGTTGAGTGTTGACTAGGGTATCTCCACGGACAGGATCCTACCCGTGGAGACATGTCATTGGACCAACTTCTCTTTATCTCACAAAGTAAGCCCAATTTTTCTGTTTATTTCCATTTTGCCCCCTTGACGTTGTTTTCTTTTTTTCTGCTCTCTTTTCTGTTTATATGTTCTTTAAACGTTAATTACAGTGGACCTCATGTGATTTAATTTTTATTTAATTCTTATATTTTAAAAATATTGTTTATTATTATAATATTATTTAGTTGTTATAGTATTCTTTCCATTATATTTTGTTAGTTTTTATCAATTTATAACTGAAAAAATAGTCAAAAAGTAGTAAAAATGATGTAATGATTTTGTATTAGAATTCTTTTTAAATATTTTTAAATATATGATCTGACTTATATTTAAATGAAAATATTAGAGTTGAATTTAATTTTTTCGTTTTTGTTAAAAAATTTTACATTTCCAAAAACGACGACGCATATGTATGAAGTAACTGCTTTAACGGTCACAGGTACGAGGATCCCGGCTCAAAGACTGCGTAGGCATCATCTCCCTCAAGCCATGCCACATCACCGTCGTTGAAGGTATAATTTTCCCGCCAAATCCAACGGTCACAAAAGCCCGCGGCTTTTAACAGCATTTTTTTTACTTGCATTTTTCTTCAGAGGATTACACCGAAGAGCAAGCCGTCGCTCACGTCCGGCGGTTACTCGATATCTTCGCCTGCACCACCGCGTTCGGCCAGTCCTCGCACAAGCCGGCCGGTCGGAGCAAGGAGTATATTTCCAAGGACATCGAGATCTCCGATTGCGTCGAGAACCGTGGCAATGATGGTAACCAGAAACAGAAATCGACCATTAAGAAGAGCAAAACAGGGAGGGATGGAGCCAAGGACTCGACGGAGAAGGGGTATATGGCGGAGTGGGTGTCGCTGTGTCCCCCGCCGCGGCTTGGGCAGTTCTACGAGTTCTTCTCGTTCTCGCACCTATCGCCGCCGGTTCAATGTACGTTCTTTGTCATAGTCCTTCACTATATATATATATTCTTATTCTACCCTCCATTTAGTTTCTGAAAGTTTCGATTTTTACAGACATAAGGAGATCCACGCGTCCTTTTCATGAAGATAGAACTGAAGATGATTTCTTCCAGATAGATGTGGGAACTTTCTCTTCTTCTCCCATTCAATTTATACGACTGTTTTTGTGAATCAATTGATTGAAATGAAGGAAATGTACATTATATTACAGTTGAAAGTATTCGGTGGGAAGCCGACGACCATAGTGGCTTCACAAAAAGGGTTTTATCCTGCTGGAAAACGTGTTCTTCTCCGTCACTCTCTGGTTACTCTGCTTCAGGAAATAAGCAGAGCTTTTGACTCTGTTAGTTTCAAATCCTTTCTTCTTTCATTCTTATTTTTGGGTTCTGTAACTAGGTTTCTTTAATTATGTGTTTTTCTTCTTGAAGGCGTATAAAGCTCTTATGAAGGCATTCACAAAACACAACAGAGTAGGTTTCATCGATCTCTTTTATGTTCTTTTGGGTCTGCACTTTGTGTATATGTTTGAGGATTGATGCTACTGTATGATTTGTTTTGGTACAGTTTGGAAACCTTCCTTATGGTTTTCGTGCAAATACTTGGGTAGCTCCTCCAATTGCTGCTGATAATCCCTCTATTTTCCCATCACTTCCTGTGGAAGACGAGAACTGGGGAGGTAATGGAGGCGGACAAGGAAGAGATGGTGACCATGATCACAGGCCATGGGCAAAGGAGTTTGCAGTTCTGGCGGCAATGCCTTGCAAAACTGCAGAAGAGAGGCAAATTCGCGACCGCAAAGCCTTTCTGCTTCACAGTTTATTTGTGGATGTTTCTGTTTTCAAAGCTGTCGCCACAATCAAGCGCATTATTGATGGTAGTCTATGTTCTTTGGATGGTACTGCACAATCAGTTCCACACGAGGAGAGGATTGGAGATTTGATCGTTAAGGTGACTAGAGATGTTGTGGATGTGAGTGTGAAACTTAATTGTAAAATTGACAGGAGCCAAGTTCTCGGAATGTCACAGGAGGAACTTGCCCAGAGAAATTTACTCAAAGGCATAACTGCTGATGAAAGTGCCGTAGTTCATGTGAGTAAAGTCATTGTTTTCCCTTGATCATTATGTTTGACAGAAGCAGGTTGCCTGAGTTGCTAAAGACTTCTTTGGTCTTGTAGGACTCTCCTACATTAGGCACTGTGATCGTCCGATATTGCGGCTACACGGCAGTCATTAAAGTTTCTGATGAGGTTAGCTGGGATGAAAAACCTATTCCCCAGGACATTGACATTGAGGACCAGCCTGAAGGAGGTACCAATGCCTTGAATGTGAATAGGTCAGTTCATTTGGAAGGCTTGTGCAAAAAACTAGCAACCTATTTCTTGTATTGTCTACCTAATGATGCCAGACTTGCTTATCCGGTTATATGCATTTCACTGTAAGTGATGAATTGATGTCTGTGGTTGAATTTACCTGTCAGCTTGAGAATGCTGTTGCACAACTCATCTAATTCGATCCAGCGAGTGCAGAACGCAGATTCTGAAAATTTATGTCCTGTTAGGTTGTTGGTGAGGAAAGTACTAGAGAATAGTTTGCTGAAGTTGCAGGAAGAACCTAGCAAAGATATTAAGGCTATTAGATGGGAGCTAGGAGCATGTTGGGTTCAACATTTACAAAATCAGGCTCCAGGGAAAACTGAAGCTAAGAAGGCTGAAGAAACAAAGCCTGAACGTGCAGTTAAGAGCCTTGGAAAGCAAGGAGCATTGCTGAAGGATGTCAAGAAGAAAATTGATGTCAGAAACAGAACTGACGAGGGAAAAGATGTTTCTTCGGGTAAGAACTTTGACATGACCAAGAAATTGGCCACTTCTAATCAGAAAGAGATGGAGAAGAGGGATGAAGAAATGCCTATTTCATGGAGAAAGCTGCTTCCTGATGCAGCATATTTGCGCCTCAAAGAATTGGAAACAGGTCTTCATCTCAAGGTAAGCAGGATGTACATCTGTCAAAGAATGGTCCCTATATTCTTGAAGATTCACATTTTTCAAGTAATCTTTTCGAACGGAGGGCTGAACCTACTAAACTTGTCTAATTCAATGATCCATATTTCACTTGATTGGCATCTATTTTGCAGTCACCTGATGAATTAATTGAAATGGCACATCAGTATTATGCTGAAATTGCTCTTCCAAAATTGGTTAGTTACCATGCTCTACACACTCATTGATCTTGAACACATTCCATGCTCTAATTAATACATCTGCTTGGTGTAACCAAACTCCCAGGTGGCAGATTTTGGCTCAGATGAACTTTCACCCGTTGATGGAAGGACATTGACAGATTTTATGCATTCAAGGGGTCTGCAGATGCGGTCCTTAGGACGTGTGGTAACATCCCTTGAGTTATTTTCTACTGTTATATAGGAGAATTAGTTTCCATTTATGTCATCAGACTTGAATTGCTTTTCCCTTGTCTTTTTGTCTTCATGGTTTCTCTGATACTGATTCAACTTTGAAGGTTTCACCTTACAAACTGCGACGCCTGATAAGTTTACACTTTTGTGTGTTATCTTTTTAGGTTGAATTGGCTGACAAGCTTCCTCATGTGCAATCTCTATGCATACATGAG
Organism: Pinacopodium congolense; assembly: GCA_028565735.1. Classification (NCBI taxonomy): domain Eukaryota; kingdom Viridiplantae; phylum Streptophyta; class Magnoliopsida; order Malpighiales; family Erythroxylaceae; genus Pinacopodium; species Pinacopodium congolense. Next base: position 1,420,800 of record JAOXYD010000135.1, read on the forward strand.
ATGATAGTTCGAGCTTACAAACATATATTGCGGGCTGTAATAGCAGCCACAGATGATGCTGCCAACTTGGCTGTATCAATATCATCATGCTTAAATATCCTGTTGGGCACACCTTCAACCAAAAATGATGATGCAGAAGACATAAAAGACGAGCAGATTAAAAGGAAGTGGATCGAAACATTCCTTCTCAAAAGGTTTGGCTGGAGGTGGAAGCATGAATCTGATCAAGATCTAAGAAAGTTTGCCATTCTTCGTGGGCTGTCCCACAAGGTTTGTCCATATGAACCTTTAGGTACTCCTGGAGTATCACAGGAAAAGCACACTCCGTGATTCCATGTTAAGGTTACAAAGGATAATCTTTCAGGTTGGACTTGAGCTTATTCCACGGGACTATGAGATGGAAGGCGCCTCTCCATTTAGAAAGTCTGACATCATCAGTATTTTCCCTGTCTACAAGGTAAGATCTTGGTTACTTACCTTAGAAATAAAGCATTGTTTAAGGGTAGTACTTAGCATTGTTTTGTACAAAAACTTTGTGTTTCTGCAGCATGTTGTATGTTCATCTGCAGATGGATTGACTTTGTTGGAATCGTCGAAAACTTCCCTTGATAAAAGAAAATTGGAGGATGCTGTCAATTATGGCACCAAAGTATGAGTTATTACTTAGGCTTTGTCTTTTTCATTTTTGTCTTTAATTTGATATTTCTGTTTCTTGCTGAATCCTGAAGGCACTCTCAAAACTGGTATCAGTTTGTGGTCCTTATCATCGAATGACTGGAGGTGCATATAGTCTTTTGGCTGTAGTGCTGTATCATACTGGAGATTTCAATCAGGTATGCACTTTAATATTCTTCACCAGAGAATGTTAAAGCTCAGTGTTCATTAACTTAATGCGACTAGTTTCTGAAAAAACCAGTAAAATTTTAGCAGATTATGATAATACGTCTCTATTTGCCAAGAAATTATCTCTCTTCACTTGATTTAGGCAACCATTTATCAGCAAAAGGCCCTGGATATTAACGAGAGGGAGCTTGGTCTTGATCATCCTGACACAATGAAAAGTTATGGAGATCTAGCCGTGTTTTACTACCGTCTTCAGCATACAGAATTAGCCCTGAAGTATGCCCCCTTAATATATCTTACCCAGAAATACTTTTCCCTGGATGCATATCATGCCACTGCTGGAATGCTTTCCTCATTACCATCTTCATGGAACCTCAGGATCATTCCTGTTCTTTTCTAGGTACATCAATCGTGCATTATATCTGCTACATTTAACGTGCGGGCCATCTCATCCAAATACAGCTGCCACCTACATCAATATAGCAATGATGGAAGAAGGAATAGGAAATGTCCATGTTGCTCTTAGGTACCTCCATGAGGCTCTGAATTGTAACCAGAGACTACTTGGACCTGATCATATACAGGCAAGTAAGCACATAGTTACATGCACAAGTAAGCAAACAGAGACCTTGAGGTGTGGGATGCAGCCAAGTGCAGCTCCAGTTGACCATAGACATAGGCTTGTATTCCTATAAAATTTTTCACATTTTTTCTGGTTCCTACAGACTGCTGCCAGCTACCATGCCATAGCAATCGTCCTCTCCTCAATGGAAGCTTATTCGTTAAGCGTTCAGCATGAACAAACCACTCTCCAAATACTACGGACCAAACTTGGTTCTCAGGACCAGCGCACACAGGTAGTATAAGGCTAAACATCGAGTCTCCGCACTTAGCTTAAGTGATAAGATTACTTTTACTTCAAATCTGCGTGTAACCACCTTTTCCAGGATGCTGCTGCTTGGCTGCAGTATTTTGAGTCAAAGGCTTTGGAGCAGCAAGAAGCTGCAATCAATGGTACCCCAAAGCCAGATGCCTCAATTTCCAGCAAAGGCCATTTAAGGTAACAACCTTTTGACACTTAATATATTCTTCATATTGATCTGAGTTGGTAGGATTGGGCTCTTAATGTGTTCAAGCCTAGGGATTACGTTGAATGAAAGAGAAAAGTATATTCAGAATTGGCTAGCTGCAGATTCTGATTGTTGGCTTACCCATTAGCAGATATATGCTGAGTCTTCTTTGTTTTGTCTGTTTAGCAACTAAATACAACATTTCTCCTCATGCATCAGTGTATCAGACCTCTTGAATTACATAACACCTAATGCAGATATGAAAGCAAGAGAAGCTCAAAAGAAACCTCTAGCAAAGGTCGGACTTTGACCTGTATTTGTTCTGCTCTATTCTTGAAGTTGACTTGCGTTTTGTGAACCAAGTTCCCTTCCATTGTACAGGTTAAAGGTAAGTCAGGCCAAAACTGGGAAACAGGCACAGACGAATATGAGAAAGACAAAATCCTTTAACCAACTTATCCTGCTGCGGCAAATTCAAGTGACAAAGAAAATAAATCTGAAACTCAATTAACAGGACCTAGAAATGAAAATATAGATTCAAGCCTCCTATATGAGACTGTATTTAATAAGAGCGAGGACATTGCACAAGAGGATGACTCACATGAAGGGTGGCAAGAAGCTGTTCCAAAGGGTCGTCCACCTACAGTTAGCAAATCATTTGCTTCAAGGAGGGCAAGCCTAGCAAAGCTAAATACTAACTTTGTGAATGCGTCCCGGTCATCAAGATTCCAAGGAAAGATCACTAATTTAACTTCTCCCAGAACATTGCCATATGATATATCTGCTTCTGCTGGACCCAATTTATCTTTTTGCAAAAGGTTTGTTAAGGGTGCTAGCATCAGTCTGGAAGTAAGCAACTCTAGTGCCTCAGCAAGTGGAGCAGAGAAGTCTGGTAACACGAAATCAGCCCCAGCTACCCCATCTTCGACAGATCAAGTTGGCAAATCAATTTCAATGCCTAGTCCAATCAGTGTGCAGGCAGCTGGAAAACTATTCTCATATAAAGAAGTTGCTTTGGCCCCTCCGGGGACAATTGTGAGGGCTGTCGCAGAACAGTTGACAAAAGGACATTTACCCACAGAACTAAATCCTCTGGTGAATGATGAGACAGTTGAATCAGATATCCACGGTAAAGTACCACAAAAGGATGCTGAAGAAAATATTCTGAAACCTGAATATGAGAAACAGCTTAAGGTTTCAGAGGAAATTCCCCATACAAAAAGCAGAAGAAAGGAGTAAAAGGTGTCCTAGAGTTAGAAAAAGCTAAGACAACTAAATTTCAAACTGGTAGTCATACAGTTGGAAGAGGCGAAGATGCAAATGCTTTAGATTCAGGAAAGAACATCAGTACTTCCAAAGATGAAGATAATGTTAAATATGAAGTGGATAGTTATGCAGCAGTTTCTTCTGTTTTTGAACATTTATCTGGTACAACTGAAAATACAACTATTTTGCTGGACAAAGATTCTTCAATTCCTAGTCAGGCAGAAGATAATCTTCAGCATCTATCTGATAGCGACCCAAGTGTCACCCAATTTGTGGCTGAAGGACAAAAGCAAGATGAAACCAAAAATGGAAAGGAAACAACCAGGAAACTTTCAGCAGCTGCACCACCGTTTAATCTGTCTACATTTCCAATTTTTGGCTCAGTTACAGTGCCAGGATTGATGGATCATGGAGGAAGTCTTCCTCCACCAGTAAACATTCCTCCTATGCTTAGTGTTAATCCTGCCCAAAGATCACCCCATCAGTCAGCCACAGCTACAGTTCCCTATGGCCCAAGGCTTTCTGGTGGCTATAACAGATTGACAAGTCATGCTCCACGAAGCAAAGCTAGCTTCCATAACAGTGAAAATGCTGATGATGGGAGCCACTTCAGCCATTCTAGAATAATGGATCCACATGCCGTTGAGTTTTCTCCTGTTCAGCCCTGGGTTCTGAATGGCTACCCTCTGTCACCAAATGGTTACTTGACTACCACCGCATATGGTATGCCAGTGTCTCCAAATGGAATCTCATTGGCACCTGATGGGTTGAATGGCAGCCAAGTGACTACAAATGGGTTTCCTTCAGCTCAGCCAGAAGAATAAAAAATTATTGAAGACCAAGACGAGAATGCACATTCTGAAATTTAAGAGAAGCCTAATGGAACTTTTGTGGCTGGTGATGTTAATGTGGTAAAAGAAATCTGCAATACCATAAGTGAGGAGAAAGCAGCAAGTTTTGGGCAGATTATAGTGATAGTGAAGCTGAGATTGTTGAAGTTACAAGCTAAAAAGATAACATACATTTTTTTAGATGAGATGCAAGTGATCTTCTTGCAGTTCCTGCTGTGTAGGAATGAGAAATGGAATCATGATAAATAATCTAGTACAGGAAAGCTCCCTTACATGTTGGAGACCAAGAAATGTTCGGACCTGAACCAACTTCAGAACTTGGAAATGTGAAAATTTTCTGATACAGTTTCGCTTTGCTGCAACAAGGAGGAATTGTTGGAGTTGCATGCCATAGGAAATACCCCATGACCATGAAAGGACTTGCTGAGTAGCTTAGAGTCCTATTCTTTTTTTTCTTTTTTCTTTTTTTGCTGTTTTATACTATTTTTGAAAAAGGAGAGTTCTTTGAGGAACAATGACCAAATTGAAGGTCTGCAATAATAAAAGTTCAATCAGGTTCAGGTAACATTTGTTTTTTATATCGCTCATATGGAACACTTGAGGCAGTATTCTTTCAAAATTGAGATAGAGAAATCTTCTATCACAATGGCAGGTAGTGATTAAGAGATATGTGTTTCTTCTGAATGCAATTTAAGATATTATGACTAGTTAAGATGCCTGGATTATCTGTTAAGCATTTCCAGATTATATCAACTCCCGAAGGAGCTAATTTGAATGATTAAATCTACTATGCCAATATTATTGTCTGAAATAAGTGTAATGAAATAATATTAACTATGAAAAATAAGATGAGACCAACAATGGGGTGCAAAGAATGGTAGAATGAGCAAGCCACTTGGAGCCATCAATAGGAAATTCTACTTCATTATCATTGCAGTAAATATTTCTAAATAATACATAAACTGCAAGCCTGCAAGAAGAGAAAGAGAAGATACAGGGAAAGAATGCCTTTGGCTACAATCAATCTCTAAGTTAACTGTGGAATACTTAAGATGCGCAGACTGGCGATCTCTGGCGAAAATCCATGACATTAAGTGTGGCAGCACAATGAGAAAGTGCAGCTAGAACAACAAACACATGAAAGATTTGATGACTATGCCCTGCAATATCAAATGCACCAGGCTTCCAACGTTCTGGTATTCTGGTGATATAAAACCCAGCTCCTGCAGCGTACAAAACAGCCATAACGAGTTCATATCCTATAGATACAAGAACTTGGGGGTGGCTCCAATGGAGGATCACAGCATGTGCAGCAGGAATCACACCAGAAAAGCCCATGATAAGGAATAAGGCGGCCCTGAAAGGTCGGTAGCGAGGAGCAGATAGAGCCGGGGAAATAAGGGTCGTAATGACAAGAACACCAAAGACGGTAATAAAAGCCAGATAACAGAATCGCCAATAGGGATTGCAATAGAAGGCATAATAGATTGGAGCAAAGAATGAACAAACAATCATAAGGGAAATGCCAGCATAATCAAGACGCCAAAAGAAGATGTTGAAGGGTTTGGAATGGCAAGCTAGGAGATGGGAAATAGAGCTGCAAATCAAGCAAGTCATTGCCCCAGATAAGAAGACAAGCCATGGCCATCTAGCAATAGTTTCCGAAATGCCTTTGTCATGCAATTGGAAGACAGATTGTTGTGAAATGCGTCTCAATTGTGAATCCTGCAAACAAGTATCAGAGTGTTTCTTGCATAAGACCCCCAATAATAGATTTTATTAGCATTAAATGCCTTAATCAAATGTATGCCAAGCCTTGTTAGCCCTTATATAGGTCCACCTGAAACTACCAAGAAACACATACAAAGCCATGCATGCAAAATAACCCCATCATGATCAAATATTTATGTTTACCTCAGTCACTAATATTTAAACCTTTATCCAATTCCTCTGAATGTTAACAGTTGCCCATTTTAATATCAACTTCAAGTAATAAGCAACAAGTATCATAAATCTCAGCAAAACTTGTGAGGTGACAAACAAGTAGTGTTTTATAATAGTACAATAGCGTCTCAAGAACCCTTGTTATTGCACTTCCCTGAAACTTAGATTTCATAAGGTTCATATCAATATAATTATAAGCCAATTTGGCAAACTTGGTAAACTTAACATTATAAAAAGAAAATGATGGTAAGATCATCATATTAACTAGGATTCTTCTTATGCTTGCATTCATTTTATCAATATGCAGGCTTACTTAAGGAATTAGTCCCAGAAATTTAAGGAACAGAGCTTGAGGGAGCTAACCCAGATCACGAAATTTCACACAGGAAAGAGTAAAAAACAAAAGATTTGCAAAGAGACACACAAAACACCTGACTTTAGGAAAGCCAGCTGTTCGGTAACATCACACATGCTGTACTGCCAAAAATTATTAACAGTTAAAAAAGACATGAACGTTCTCCAAGGAGAATCACATGGTGTTGCCCCCACCATTCTGAACTCCCCACCCTCACTCTTGTATTAAGAATATCTCGTTTTCAGGACCCACTATAACAAATAATTTAGATCATATGAACAAGTAACTGATCATTCTCTCCAGGTTTTCACATCCAACCGTTTTCCCTTACTCTGGTTTTCAGTCAAGGATAATCCCTTCCCGCTTCTGTTGAAACCAACGCAACATTCCAAGAACAGCAAAGCAAAGGAAAATACAAGAAACACAGTCCAGAAGTGAAGACTTACAGGAAAGACATGATCATCAGAGACATTGAAGTCCATCTTCACCATCATTGGTGCCATTAACGGCCCAGAAACTTGAACTCTGCAAGTTTCAAGTTCCAACTCAAGAATCAAAACTTTCGTTTGTTTATGGATCAAAGTTACAGATTCTAACGCAAGAAGATACCTTATCAGATCATGCAAAATTTACTCATCGATGATTAATTTGAATTTCAAATTCGTAAAAAAGCCAAATTATGATTTCATCGAACCTTGAGAAACTTGTGATCAAGCCGCCCAGCTCCTTCGTCTCCATACAGCTCACAACAGTCAGCCAAACAAATATCAAAAACCCCACCAAATGCCTACACCAAAAAAGAACAAAGATTCCATTTTCCTCACAACCCAACAAAGAAAACAAACAGAATACGACAAATTTACTTCTAATCATAACAAAATACGTGCTTTACACTTACGTCCAGATATTGAGAGTCTCGTTGTGCCAAGAGAAGACGCTGAAGAGAGCGTCTTTTAACGGCCACTCGCAACGGTAATGATCCAATATGTACTCGTTGTCTTGCAGATACTCCGGCAAGTCCTTATACTTCACCAACCGCCTCTCGAATCTCTTCTCCGTCTTCTTCGCCTCCGGAGTTTCGGTTTCCGACGAGGAGTCCTCCGTTCTACAACGATTATTCATCATATTCTTCTTATTCCCGCACATTTTCTCCTCGAGATTGGTCATTCCTTGTCTTCTTTTAAAAGTATCAAACCCCAATAACAATAACTCTCGCCGGAAAGTTATCGTCGGACAATACAATCTCCGGCGAAGCTCTCCGGCTATCTCTCTCAGGCTGTGAGCAATTTTCTCCCCTCTCTCGTTATATAGACACAACTGAGTGGAAGCGCCTGTGTCATTTGAATCCTGAGTACCTTTGATCAAGCTACGATCCAGTGTACCGATCCTAGAGTTTTGTGTTTTGGAACTATCTGATATGGTCATACAGGGCAGATATCAGTGGGTGTAGCTTGGTAATAATGGATCCGGGTATGGTGGATTGCCGCCTTTTCAAGACGAATTGTTTTGACTTTTGTAGTTCAAAGTTGGCGGAAGGTGAGAAATGTAAATTCGGTGACCTATAAAATAAGTAGGTCTCTGCCAGTACGGTACTGTTGTACTCGCGTAGTTTTATTGACACGTGTACATTTTTTACAATCATTACATGTCCAATTGGAAATAATTTATATGAAGAAAGCATTAACAAAATTGTGGTCGGCTCTCCAAAGTCCAAATCATTAGGAGGGGGAGCTAATAAAATAAAATCCTTAAAAAATTGCCATTAAATAATGTAAACTCTTTGTATAATTATAAATAAAGTGGAGCCAACGAGATTATGACATGTAACATATATATATATATATATTTGTATTATAAACATAATATACCATAAACTTAGGTAACGGTTCTATAATTATGACACATCAAGAGGTGGCATAGAGTCATGTTGTTAAAAGGATAACTTTCTATAATTATCTTAAATTTAGATAAAAGAGTTATAGAATAACTACATAGCGCTTGGAAGAGCCCCTAGTGGTCCTCTAGGGCCAAATATATATAATTTTATGAGATCTTTTAAAGGTAAACATGTTTTAGAAGGTTTTGAATTTTAGAAGTTTATTATTTAGAATTTTTAATTTTAAAATTTAGTATTTTAAGATCTATGATTTTAGAGCTTTAGGATTTAAAATTTTAAATTTTTAAATTTTAATTATAAATTTGAAGATTGATGAATTTATTTCTCAAGGGTCAATAAGACCCACAAGGAGACTAATTTAGGAGAGAGGTAACTATTTGTTTTGGATATTAGTTTGTTTTAGTAATGATTCATCTAAATGAAAATTTATATTTTTTTAACATATGACAATAATAATTTTGATTGAACAATAAGGCAATAAATTTATCTAAATCTCAAGATTTTGATATGCATTTGCTTTTGTAAAAATCATATTTGTTATTCTCTAATTTTGAGTTTTTTTTAATCGAGTCCTATAATGTTAAAATTTTATATATCAATCCTTCATCTCAATATTTCCATTTAATGTAATCTTTTCATCAGTAAAATCAACATGATAAATAACAAAAAATTAAAAGCTCACATGCTATGATATTGATGAATTGAGATATGTATAGAACCCTAAATACTACAACAAACATCTTTAAAACTTAAAATACAACTAAAAAATTATAAGTTTTGTTTTGAAATCCATGATTTATGTTATGTCTTTATAAATGAAGTTTAAAGGCATGTTTAGTTAGGTTATTAGTTGTAATTTTTGTGTTTTTTGTATTAAATTGCGTGTGTTTTTTTTATTTTTGTATTATTTTTTCGATTTTTATATTGTATTAGTATGCTGTTTTTATTGATTTTTATGTTTTTTTCAATTTTTGTATTTTAAACAATAGGGAATGAAACTAAATGAGGCTTTAACGTGCATGATTCATTGTGAAGTATGCAACTTCCTTTACGTGAAAGGCAAAAGGCTCAAAAAAGTAAAAGCTATTCAAATATGGTGGTAGAAGCTTGCAAGACATATAACTATACAATTTTACAATCTCCAACACGATAGAAGAGTTATCTAAATCTTATACTTGTCTCTCTTCTTATGGTATAAGTAAGAGTAAAAACGCAAACAAACCAATTTCCCATTGCTTAAAAAGGACATATTATAATGACAAGACATTAACATATATAAAGGAAGAGGGGGGGTTGCTTGTGGGCATTATACTTAAATTTCCGTACGGAAAGAATGGAGAAGTCAAAATTAGGTAGAAAGTTTAAAGGATTGGGATATGGGGGGTTCAACTAAAAACACAAGTTTCCTTTGATTAGTTGATTAAGTAAAACCTTGGGTGGAAGAAAGTATTATAAGAAATTCGGTTGTGTAATGGAAGTCATTGACGTGAAGTTCATTGAGCTCTTGACACATATTTCTCAAGTGTGTGGGAATTGCCTTTTCATTTACTTGAGGGGATATCGTGGCTTATAGAAGATGAGCAATAAATGTGTACGATAGAAGAAAATGATCAAGACTTGGACAACTGGATAAGGTTTTGTATGTTTTCACTAATGCCCTCTAATCAAAGGATGCCAAAAACAACCGGGTCAAGTTCGAAGTTGGTAGGCTAAGACTTGTTTGATAAAATTTTTTATTTTTTATTTTTAAATATAAAATTGTATTTTTATTTTTATTTATAAGTACAATTTAAAATTTTATAAAAATCACAAATCAAAAATCACAAATCACAAATAAAAAAAATATGATTTCCTTTTGTTTAACAAATACATTTTTTAAACAGATTTTTATATACTAAATAATGAATATAATTTATTAAATAATATGTATTTTAAGGTATATAAGAGTGTTTTAGTTTAAGAATTTAAATTTATTTTATATTTAATTATTATCATTAAATTATATTTTTATGAAAAATTTCAATTAACCAAAATTTTATTTTCAAATTTTTATTACAAATCACAACAAAATAAATTTAAAATTTTTAAAAACATAAAAATAAGGACTAAAAACTATATTAAAAAATAGAAGTAATATCCAATAACCTCTAAATTCGATTTGATAGGATTAATACTCGAATTTATATTAAACTTTTGGCATAGAATACCTAATTTGAAATATTTTAAATAAAATTTCAAATTAAAGAATTGAAAATTTGATATAAGAAATAAAATTAACTTTTGTGAGTATATTTGAAATCCTAACAAATTTAATTATTTGAATATATCTCAAATTTGAAATAACTTGAATTTGAACCCGGTTATCCAAATCTGAATAATTTTACTCCCTACCCTCTCTAATTTCTAAGCCCACCACTTTAAGGCTTTGATGTGAATCTTAACTCGAATTGGACTTGAACCCCAAGTTTAGGTACCCATGGTAGAGTTGCATTTCATGGAGTGTGGGCATGAAACTCGAGACAAATAGTGTTAATAGATCCAAATTCATGTTTCTTTGTTTTAAGCAAATACTTAAATAACCTATTTTGGTGTGTATAAAATAGTGTGTAGCAAATTTTCCAAAAAGAAAAAAGAAAAAAAATGTGTAGTACCATGAAATTGATAATGAGACTTCAAGTTTTTTTTAATTTATATTGGATAAATTTACGAGTTCAAATTCAAGTGATCCATGATAAATATTAATGAAGAATAAACTCTTAATTCTTCGCTCTTGATTTATAACACTTCCACCTCTTTTAGATAAGGCAACTGATCTTATTTCTTTCATTTTCACTCTCTTATGTGCATACGAAATGAATAAAGAAATTAAAATTAAAAAGTCTGGACATACGATGATGACTCTCTTCTTTCTAAGCCTTTATTCCTTGTTATTGGGCCATTACACAAATAGGCTTTCAAACAAAAGTCTTAAGAAGTTAATTTACATATTCGGTAACGCCTCAAAATTTTATACATAAAAATCTAAATACATATTTTCCGATACTACAAAATGTAACTTTCTCAAATTTAAATACAAAAATATCAATAAATTTTTTAAAAAGAAAATATCAAAGTTTACAAAATCATTACATAGTTGGCCCATCTTTGATGCAACAAAGTCCATATTACAAATTGAAATTTACAAAAATAAATCTATATCTTGAAAAATATTTATGGGCAAGGGGTGAACTGTCAGTTCAGTAAAAACTTCATATTTGTACTCTTTTAAAACAATTATCACACATATAGAAAATCTATAATAATTATTTAAAAACATTATACATACACATATATCAATACACGTCAATCTATCAATATTTTTTAATATTTTCCATGTACGAATCAAAATACAAATATATGAAATACATCAATATAATGTACAAATGTTATTCTTATTTATCAATTATAACCAAATTCCATTATTTGCTTTATTACAAGTTCCTTTTAACCTAATAGGCTATATCCAATGATCTGCCAATTCAAATTAACAATTTCGCAAATCTCAATTTTCGTGTTTATAAATCAAATATCATATATGTTGAAATGAATGTATATATGATACATGATATCTCTCACTCATATATATTGATATCCTAACATCACTCTGATACTAAACCAATGGCACAGAATATCCCTAAGACTCAGGATATTCTGGTAACTCCTTAGTACCTAACCAGAGGTATAAGATATTCTTGAGACTCATAATACCCTAATATCTGCTCTACATACAAGTATCTAACCCTATCTCAAACCCATATCATATCAATAAACATCAATTATGTACCATTGAACATACCTAACCTATGTAAGTCATTTCTCTATTTTCTTATTCTCAATCTTGTTGGTTCTAAATGGCACCTAAGAGGAGAGTGAAATAGGATCTAAGAATATTTTGAACGAGAAACAAAAACATAAGATCAAAAAAAGTTTGCAGAAGCTAAAAAATAATTATAAAACAAATAAGATAAAGAACACTTATAATTATTGAAAGTAAGATAATAAATACAAATGTAGAATTGATTACAACTTACAAATCCTTTTAAGCTCAAGGATAATCCACTTTTCTTTTTCAAGGATCAAGAATAACCTCTGTTCCTTTTTCTAGGATTCAAGAATAACCATTCAAGTTCTTTTGTGACTCAAGAATAACCTCAAGAATCAACACACTAACAAACTCACGGCACAATACTAAAACTAAAAGATGAACTCCTTAACAAACAATTATATCACTTATCTTTCACTTATCTTTCTCTGTCACTACACATGAGTTTCATTAAACTTGCTTAATCTCTATTTATAGTGTAATAGAATCAATTTAGCCGTTAGACAGTCCTCCAACGTTCATCATCTGATAATTAATTCTTTGGACCTTTGTATATATTTTCTGACTGTTGTGCATCGATTTATCGGTCTTCTAAATTTGTTCATTCAATCAACTGATAGCCATCGTTTGGTTGGCTGATCTTCATTCGATCAACCATTCTTCATTCGGTCAGTCGATTTCCTCAAAATGTTCATTCGATAGATTGATCTCTATGGTTCGATCGACCGATCTCCTTTTGGTCGACTGATGCTACCTTTAGCACTGGAGTTCGGCCGACCAATCTTCCCTTTATTCGAACAATCAAATGTTATTACTCAAATGCTTCAGTTTCCTCCTAAGTAAAAGGACCCTGGTAGCTTTACCATTCCTTGTGCTATAGATAATTTACACATAGATAGGGCA
>JAOXYD010000135.1:1453468-1468108 GCA_028565735.1 Pinacopodium congolense
AACACAGGGGTTAGACCATCGAGATTAACTTTATAAAATTGAGCAACAGCAGTGACAATATGACCCATTCCTAGATAACTTTGATTCTTCGTTATTGCCTGATCCAAAGTATGAAAAATATGATACGATGTGCAAACTCGCTTTTGTGCTTATGTATCTCAGTTTGGCAGGGTCAGGAAAAGAGATATCAGAGAAACTCCTAGAAAAATGAAAATGAATATTCCAATTTAAAGCATCGTTAGGACCCAGAAAGCAAAAAAGAATCAACATTTATTTTGCAATAGTAAATACAAATTAGACAAGAATCTACAAGAATCAGATGATTGACACTTCAACTTATAACAATTTCTGTAGTTATCTCTTCAGTGAGTAATCAAAAGTTCGGTATAAGAAGGAACTGCAGTGGCACATTTGCTGCTCTAATCAGCCTCGAGAATGGATAGTTTTAATAATCTCAGACAGCAATGGTTGGATCAAGCTTGTTTTCCCAAGGAACTATGCGTCTTATGGACTTGCCAAGAAGCTGGCAGCAATTTGCCTCTTTTCCTTCTGATACATCCTCTCCCCAGTTTAATGAAAGCAATTGCTGATGAGTGTTGGAAAAGGGCATATGCGCAAACAAATTACATCTGAGTTTGGCTTGTTAATGTTGATCTTGAATTTTCAATGGGATTAATTCATTTTCCTGCATTTGACCTCTGTATCTTAAACTGTTAGGCAACCATCTTCTGAACCTTTCTGGCCAGAACCTGGAAAAGAAAAAGTTAAATGGATCATCACAAGATCGAAAATGGGAATATGAACGAAACATGCAAATGTGAGTCAAAACCCACAATGTGTTAGCATCCTTTCTGGAAGATTTCTGTTTCATATAACAGGTACTAGTAGAGAATGAAATGAAGAATGACATCCAACACATGCATGTAAATGTTTGGGACAGGAAACAGAACAGAAAAGGGTGAAGATATGAAGCAGGTAACTCATATTCTTTTTCACTTCCATATTGCTTGGCCATATTTCAAACCATCCTAATTAGTCGATTCCATAATGAGAACCATTGAATTGAGTATACTTATTTTCAGTCAACTATAACATGGAAGAACTAAATTTCAAGCACGTGAAAATTCTTTAGACATCAACGATCCATTCGATAAAATATTTCTTCATTAACATAAAATTGCACAATCAAGTTTTTTTACCACTTACATGTCCAATCTTTCACATATTGCTCGGCGCACTGAAGAGTTCAGACCATATGCTATTGAGTTAAATAGACCCTAAAATCAAAGAAAATGATAGTTAACTTTTAAATCTTGGCTTTAGAATCAGAAAGCACTCTGTAAACTATCATAGGATAAATCATTTCCACAATCAAAAAACTGTATTTTGATTAACAGTAAATGGCATTTCATAATCTTAAATTTGACATAACACAAGCAGTGCAGCAAGTCCAAGCTGGTCACAGAGTTCCCCAAGCAACACCAGTTTCCCAGAGGTGCAATTCCTAACAGCTATAGAAGCTTTCACACAAGCACTTACAATTGTAAACCTCTATTATTGACCAGTTTTCCCTCACAGACTTATGGCTCCACATACTTGGCCAAGCAACTGAGACCTAATCCATTGGTTAGAGAAAAAAGGAATAACCATTGGTTCCCACCCGTACATCACCAGAAGTTGGATTATGGTCCCAATAATCTTTTTATATAATGAACATGTTCTGCAGCCTCTTGTAAATAACTTGCTACATGCTTACGATAAGTGAGAGGAAAACATCCTCTCACCCTTTTTTGGCCTTGACATATGGGGGTTAATTATCACTAAAATAAAATCCAAAATCAAGCAGTATTCACAACACCAACATCTGCTCACCAATTAAACATGAAGCTGCATCCAATTTCAAAGAAAGCCTAACGAGAATTTAAATGAGAGAGATTCAGCAATGGTCACCACAAATTACCATAAGTGCTGCAGTTCCAACATCAAGAACTGAAAGCCAAAAGATTTTATGACCAGGCGCAATGAAATCATGAATGCGGTCGATCGTGCCAAATGTCCATGATCCAATCAGAATAAGTGGATAGTATCCCCAACGGTTCAAAGCCTTAAATATATCATGACAACCTGTTAGGAAATAAATCTAGCAGAAGAAAGCTGGAAAAAAAATCGCAGACGAGATACAGATTTATGAGATTCAGCAGGAGTTCTTACTTCCATGGTTACATTAGGAACTTTATTAAGGTTTTCCTTACAAATTACAAGAGTGTAGAACTAAAAAAGTACGTGATATAAAGCATAGCTCCAATGAGAGATAACATTGTGATATAAAGAATGTGTTAAAATAGAAAAAGATCAATTTCCTAATAAGATAAAACAAGTTCAAAGAAGGCAGGAAAAGAATATTGGGTTAACAGTGATCTTATATTACATAGTATAAATATGTGTAAGATCCGACCAACGTACATGATGGCTTATTGATTGGAAAGAGAGAGAGACCACATCATGGGAACTCTATCTTCTTAAAGATGCTATTTTTTAGTTTTGTAGACTAATGTTTGTCAAAATCTTTATATCAAGTGAAAATTATTAAGGCATAAACTACTTGTAAGGCGCAAACCTTCATGTCTGGCCTTCCATCAACTTGATAAGCTCGATCTGACATACCAACAGCCATCTGAAAGTTCCAAAACAGAAGCAGGGTTGTCTCAACACGTACATGATCAAACACAAAATAACAGAAGGAAAAAAGAGAACAGAAATGTTGACAAGGGTACATACCCGTGTAGCATTGTTTAGCATGCGTATGACTTGAAAATATGTAAATCCATTGTAAAGGATTGCACCCCATAGTGGTGTATAAAATGTTATAAAATGAACTGCCTGCAGATGTAGATAGAGAATATAATCTTTACTAGATGTTTGAGCTTTATGATTACTCACTGATATCAACTGTTAATAGAAACTAAAAATATATACTGTTATATGATCCTTGTCAACAACCCGAAAACCTGGCATATATCTCTGCAATAAATTATTCTTCAAGAAGCAGATTTCATGCAATATAATCTTCATTATTAGACAGATCTGAATATGTAAGATCCAGGTGCCCTTTATTTGAAGAGGACTACCTCTACGAGGAGGACTCAAGGATCTGCTGAAGTTTTAACTTCAATAAACTGTCTTCCAATATATATATATATATATATACATACATACACATACAACAAGAGAAAAAAGAAAGCAAGAAGGAAGAAGAAGAAAGGAAACTTTGCCTCCTCAAGATTAAGTTACATTAATGCAATGCAAATGGAGTTGATATTAGTGACATATAACTTGAATTTTGCACGATTAAGAACTTTATCTAGAACAATGGAAGTGAAGATTGCAAACACAGAAGTCAGAAAAATAATTTCACCAGCTGATAATGTAGTTATTTCACTTCCGTGAATGATTCAAAAGTTCAAAAATAAAAGCCAAATCATTGAAGTTAAATTTGCAAAATCCGTAGCAACCAGTGTATGTGCATATTAACACATGCAATGACTTGAAATCACATGAACTTGCCTTTCTAGTTCTCCCTATTTGTGCCCAACACCCTGCGCTTAAATGTCCATGCTCATTACCAATGGAGCGTATTACAGTCATAACCAATGAAGTCCCTGTCAGGAGTTGATGGTGATTCAAGTTTCCAAAAGATTCTTTGAAAAGATAAAAACAAGTATATCCATGCTGAATAAAAAATTTTGCAAAGAAAAACCCATTGTAGGAAGTGACAAACACAAGCATTGAAATATAGAATTACTGATCCACAAACTGAAATTCGTACCCCAAACATACAAGTGGAAGATTGCCTCTAGATCTTCGACATCAGTCTTGTGTTTAACGACAGTACGATGAAGAGTAAAAGCAATAGTTGTAGTCCAAAGGAAAGATGCAACACAGAAGAAATGTGTGCTATAGCCCTGAGTATAACAGAAGAATCCTTTAGATGGATCCCTGTATCAAAGATTTAAGAGAAAAGAAAAGAACTTTCTTAACTTCAACCACAAATAATTAAAGGGCACAAATAAAAAAAGAGGAGAAACAACAGAAGAAGAGATCGGTTGTAGAACCCTACCCAATTATGCTGAAGAAACTGCATAGCATGTCCTACAATCCCGAATTCAAACCAAAGAGAGTTAGATCCAAAGCAAAAAGCACCGAAACAGAGAATTAGAGAGAGAGAGAGAGAGAGAGGGAGAGAGAGTAGTACCGAGAGGGCAAGGTAAAAGACAAGCTTAAAGGAGAACTTGCGGAGGTCTTTGAAGAGAAGATAGCAAGCAACAATGAAGGTTGAGCCAAGGAAAGACAGACTGGAAGCACCGGCGTTTACTTCCATGAGTATCCTCCGATCATGAGCCGTGAGGTTTCCGGCCAGTTGTACGGTGGCCATCTCAAAAAGGAAAGAGCCTTACTCTGCTGATCTCTCTTCTCTTCTCTTCAGAATCCGTAGCACTAGCAGTAGTAGTACTCCATTTTTAACGAATGCATATTCTATACTGTTTCAGTTTCAGGATCAACAAACGACCAAAAAGAAGAAGGAGACATTTTCAGATTCTCCTGACTTTTGAGATGAAATGTGGGGAAGGAAGCAAAGGGCAAGGAAGAGGCGGTTGCTTATGTAAGTAAAAGAGTTCTATAATAACTCGAAGAGAGAGGCCATTCACGTCGCTTTGGCCGAGTGGTTAAGGCGCTTGCCTGCTAAGTAAGTGGGGTTTCCCCGCGTGAGTTCGAATCTCACAGGCGACGTATCTTTCACCTTTTTTTATCAAAATTGAAAGGATTAATTTGACCAAAATTTCTTATTAAATAAGTCTTTAAAATTTCAAATTACTTTCACTATTAATCCTTCTATTATTCCTGACTAACGGTGTGTCACGTGTTGTCATACGACACTAGACTGATAATAAAAATAATTTTAAATTATAATGACATATTTCATAGTTTATCAAATTATAGGGATTTAATTAATAGTTTATTAAATTACAAAGACCTAGATGATATTAAATTCAATTAATGAATTATTTTAATAATTAAAATAAAATTATTAATAATTAAAAAAATGTGTGATGTAAATATTTTGTTCTTTTAATAAAAATATTAAATTAAAATTTTTAAAAATCAAATAAATGATATAAATATTTATTTTTTACAAATTCAATGTCAGTAAAACATTTCTAATCATAGAGGCCATTCGCGTCGCTTTGGCCGAGTGGTTAAGGCGCTTGCTTGCTAAGTAAGTGGGGTTTCCCCGCGTGAGTTCGAATCTCACAGGCAACGTTTCTTTTACCTTTTGTTTTCCATAAAAATTGAAAAAGATTAACTTCACCAAAACCATATATACTTTGACAAATTATCAATTAGGTGACTTTTTTTTTTACCTTCTTTCCATCAAAATTGAAAGGGTTAATGTCACCAAAACCTCATGTAATTTAATAAATTATCAATTAGATCCTCATAATTTCAAAACTATCAAATGAGTTCCTAAAGTTTTAAATTACTTTCACCGTTAGTCCTTCCATTATTTCTGACTAATGGTGTGTCACGTGGGCATGCCACGTGGCACTAAACTGATAATGAAAATAATTTAAAACTATATGGACCTATTTGATAGTTTATTAAATTATAGGGACTTAATTGATAGTTTACTAAATTATAGAAACCTAAATGATATTAAAATCAATTAATGAATTAATTTAACAATTAAAATAAAATTGTTAATAATTAAAGAAACGTGTTATATAAATATTGTGTTCTTTTAATAAAATATTAATTAAATTTTAAAAAATCAAAAAAATCATACAAATATTTTATTTTTTACAAATTCAATATCTATAATATTACATAAATATGAGAGTAACACAAATATATTTTTTTACAAATAATATAGTAACATTTACTTTAAATTGAAAAATTTTTTATATTGATATTTAGATTATCAATATATTATTGTGTAAATTGTATTATTATGCAAACTATTTAGGAAATTTTTAACTTTAATATCTAATTTTAAAAATTTTTTAATTTGGTGATTTATATTTTAAAATTCATTAATTTAGATATTCTATTAATTTTTTACTAACGAAACTAATGAAATTTAATATGTGAACATTCATGTAGTAAAATATGCACATGTAGATATTTACAGTTATAACTTAATTATTGGTTAATCTTTATAAATTTTTAATTTAATGACTAATCTTTTAATGTTCATTCAAATAAGGTAAAAAGATTATTTAGATTTTTGAAATTTCAAATTTATAAAACAAATATTAAATTTTCGATAAACTTGTGATATTAACAAAAATCTAAGTGTATTACATATTAAATATGGATCTTTTTTTATATTCTATGGTTTTGATAGTTTTAAAGCTTCGTCAACTTATTTGATAAAATCATAAGAAACACTAGTGAACTAAACCCTTTATAATATATATGAAAGAAAAAATCTAAAAATATGATTCTTCTCTTTTATAATAAAAATAAATAAAATAAAATAAAAATTTCAATTAATAAATAATTATTTATATTTTTTAAATTCTTCTACTTTAACTATTTATAACAGTCTATTCATTAATTTTATATTGATAATATATTAATAAGTAACTATATTTATTATTAATTAATATTAAAATAATAATAATGTACTCTTTCCTATAGAAATATTACTTCATATATATTTATTTATTTATAAAAAAGAGTTTTTTTTTAGATTTTAACAAGTTACACTAAGTATTTAGTATTAAATTAATTATGATAAAATATATTCACTAAATTAAGTATATAATTCATGAAAAAACTTAGACACTATAAATAATAGTATATTAAAATTAAAAAAATAGCTTAATTGTCATGCCATATCCATTATAAATTCTAAATTATTATAAATTATATTAACTTCCTAATTATATCTATATTATTTTTTTAAAAGGACAAAGCCCGTCTGGCTCAGTTGGTAGAGCGCAAGGCTCTTAACCTTGTGGTCGTGGGTTCGAGTCCCACGGTGGGCGTGTCAAATCGTTCTTTTTATCATATATTTATAAAAAAAAAGGTTAAAAGGTAGAAGATGAAGTTTTACATATAATTTTTTAATCTTGTGTTAAAAGATCATAATGAGATTATACGTTGATTTTTTAAAGAGAATTTAAATTTTTTTAAGAAACAAGCTTTTTATTTATGTTTATATCTATTTTTTGTTACAAATAAATAATATATTTTAAATTTTTATTTTATTTATAAAAATATTTTATGGTTATTATATATTTAATTTTACAAGAT
The DNA here is from genome assembly GCA_028565735.1 of Pinacopodium congolense. NCBI lineage: Eukaryota > Viridiplantae > Streptophyta > Magnoliopsida > Malpighiales > Erythroxylaceae > Pinacopodium > Pinacopodium congolense. Next base: position 1,460,786 of record JAOXYD010000135.1, read on the forward strand.
TTATTCATAAATTGTTTCTTCACAGAAAAAACTTATCAAGTCTAAATCTTAGATAATTTTTTAAAAGATAGTTTAACATATAATAAAATGTTTATTAACTGAATTTAAAAGTTATTTTACAATACTTCATAATAAAATATTAATGTATCTGATCATTTGTTAAATTATTAGACCTTAAATTGAAAACTTTTTAAATTGACTATTATTAACTACTAGATTGAAAACTTTAAAGGTTAGTCAATAGTTAGATTGAACACGTGATTGTATTAAGATTTAATTACTTGAATATCTACATGTCATGTTTCATTAGTTATGTTAGCAAAAAATTAACGGAGTACTTGAGTTAAACAAATTTTATAAATTTGGTTACTAAATTAAAAACTTTTAAAGGTTGGATGTTGAAATGAAAAAAAAATCAAAAGATCGGTTATTAGCATATTTATTATCTCTTAAAAAATGAAAGGTTTAAAGTTTAAGAGTTTAAAAATTTATGTGCTATTATATTATTATAAAACTAATATAAAATTAACTGGCGATTAAACTAATATTTGAGTTTGATGCAATGTTAAAGTTAACCCAACGATTTTAATAGTAAATTGGTTGGTTTACAAGGTTTTATAATTAAACATGTTAGGTTTATTATTTAACTAATCAATTTTAGTACTTATCAATCTATTTGCTATTGAAGTAGCCTGTTTTAATGAACTATGCAACCTATTTAGGAATTTTTTTGGATTTTTTAAACTTTAATATCTATTTTTAATTTTTTTTTAATTTGGTGATTTATATTTTAAAATTCATCAATTTAGATATTTTATTAATTTTTTACTGGCGCAACTAATGAAATTTAATACGTGAATATTCACATAGTAAAATGTGCACATATAGATGTTTATAGTTATAACTTAATTATTGGTTAATCTTTAAAAAATTTTAATTTAATGACTAATCTTTTAATGTTCAATCAAATAAGGTTAAAAAGCTTATTTAGATTTTTGAAATTTCAAAATTATAAACAAATATTAAAATTTCGATAAATTTGTCCTAATTAACAAAAATCTAAGTGTATTACATATTAAATATGGATCTTTTTTTTTTTATATTCTATGGTTTTGATAGTTTTAAAGCTTCATCAACTTATTTGATAAAATCATAAGAAACACAAGTGAACTTGACCCTTTATAATATATATGAAAGAGAAAATATAAAAATATTATTCTTCTCTTTTATAATAATAAAATAAAATAAAATAAAATAAAATATTCAATTAATAAAATAATTATTTATATATTTTTTTAAATTATTCTATTTTAACTATTTATAATAGTCCATTCATTAATTTTATATTGATAATATATTAATAAGTAACTGTATTTATTATTAATTAATATTAAAATAATAAAAATGTACCCTTTTCTATAGAAATGTTACTTTATATATATATATATATATATATTTATAAAGAAGAGTTATTACTTTTAAATTTAATAACTTGCAATCATTCTTCAGTACTAAATTAATTATGTTAAAATATATTTACTAGGAGTTGTTTGGTATCACTTCTATTTTTGTTGTTGTAATTTTAAGTTTCTATTTTTTTGTTTTTTATTTTTCTTTAATTAATTATGTTAAAATATATTCACTAAGGGGTGTTTGGAATTACTTTTTTTATTGTGATTTTTGTTTTCTATTTCTTGATTTTAGGTTTATGATAAAAATTAATTTATTGATAACAACCAAATAAAAAATAAATTCAAATTCTTAGACCTGAATATTTTTATACAACTTAAAAATGTATATTAATTAGCAGATCATGCCAATTATTTAACATGAAAAAAATCTATTTATAAAATTTGTTTTTAAAATATGGAGGAATACAATTTTTTTGTTTCTCCATCTTTATTTCTATTTTTCTAATTTTGTAAACAAAGAAATAAAAATAAAATATAACTAAGATTTTTCTTTCAATATTAAAATGTTGTCTATGGATTCATCCACTTATAATGTGCATACAATTGAAAATTTTAAGAAAAGAATGCCTTTTCACTTTTATACTACTCCTACCTAAATTAGATTACGGTAAAAAACTCCTATTATATTATAATTATCATGATCAAAAACTAATTTATCATTTCCTTAAGTTTTCCTACTCTGATGTATTACATCCATTGGTCGTAACTTACCAAATAATTCTAATTCAATATTTCATAAAGAGATTTTTTTTCTTGCATTAAAGAATCATTCTTTAAGAATATGATGTCTCGTAATACAAATCCAATTATTATGTTATTGACTTGCTTGGTTTTGAATATCTTATGAAATGTTCAAAATATCTATTAAAGATACTCTCTTTCCCTTTGGGACCTAATTTCCCATACTTATGAAAGGGATTGAGCAGGTAATACTTCCTTCGGAATTTAAATGTGATAAATTAAATCTTTTACTTGTCTATAACAAATATGGTGTTTAATAACTAATTTGATAAGCAATCAAGTAAAAAATATTTGGTCATCAATGACACATCACCTAATAAGTGATAGGCAAACTTTTCATGCGTCATTAGAGACTTTACTATTGCAAGAAGAGTTGTATCTTCTCTTGTATCACCATCTTCTTGATAAATTCACGTAATAGTCAATTGTCTATTCCTTCAATTTCCATTACATGACCTCTTAAATTGATTAGACAAATACACTAAAGAAAACCTATCCTTGATTAGTTCTTGAAGTCATCATATACTTTATTTAATTGATTCTCATAAAAAATATAAACTTTAAAAACCAACATGATGCCTCAAATTATGAGAAATCAGGTAGATATGATTATATCAAGCATAGTCATGTATAATGGTGATGAAATAATTACCTCTATGCCTTACTCTCATATTCATTTTGCCACAAATATCATGATTGTTGGGTTTGTTATGGCACTAAGAGGGGGTGAATTAGAATTTAGAAATTCTTAAATAAAACTCGTAAATAGTAAATGCAGAAGTATAAGTAAATTCACCAAATCAGATAAAATGTAATAATATAAGTGCAGAAAATAAAAGAGTAGAGAAAGGAAGAAGTACACCGTGAATTATTTTGATTCGGAATTATCCACTTGCTCCTATTCCAGTCCTTAATACCACTGTTGAGATTTTGTTCTTATTGCAATTTCAGTAAAAATACAACAATTAATACAATCCCTTTTACAGGCTAAAGGATAATTTTTCACTCACTTCTTTTTCCTAGGTTCAAGAATAACCTCTCAATTTCACTCAACAATAATACACCAAAAAATTCCTTAACTCGGTTTCACTTGGTGAACAAAAAGAGGCTTTTTAAATAGAGTGATGCACACAAGAAACATATAAAAAAAGCCTTCACACAAATTCAAAACTTAAGTGTAAATGATTGATATTTGAAAGGGAATTCACATAAATATTTGGTAAAATGTTGGCCAAAATACTTTCAAATAATAAACCTCGATAAAACGTTTTATAAGACTCAAATAAAAGCTAGTGTATATGCTCACTTTTTCTGTGTTAAAAGACCCTTACCAATATAACAAAGAGCCAGTCTATTTATACTTGACATTTTCTACTTATCCCTTGTGCAATAGTATTATTACCGTTGTCCAACGGGCAAAACACAATGTTCTAATAATTAATTCTTTTATCCGTTATACATTGTTATAGGATACCTGTGTATTCCCCAATATTCGCTATATTCGGTCCACTGATAAACCTTCTTCCTTTACTTCGGTCGATTGAATCAAGTCATTTGGTCAGTCGATAGACCTTCGTTTATCATTTGGTTGATCAATCACAATAATTTGGTTGATCGACCTAGCCTATTTGGTCAATCGACCTAATGCAAAACCCAAATGCATTAACTTATCAATTTCAAACATATTATATACCTATCTACATATTCTAAGAGTGTATGCATGAGTGTTCAATTTATAAGCCTCTTAATAAAACACCAAAATAAAACAAGTAAGAATTACATTTAAACATATCTAAGCTTATTTCTTCAATCTTGAATCTTCATATTTTCATATGGTTCTTCATTTTCAACTTTTAAGATTCTTCAATTGATTGTCTTAAACTTTATCTGGCTTATCTTTCAAACATACTAAAAAACATAGATATTAACAATATAGTTTATTTTGTCATTACTAAAATAAGGTGGAACCATCCTTGATTCAACAATCTCCTCCTTTTCAGTGATGATAAAACTAAGTAATAATATATGATAAAGTATAAGACAATAAAACATAATAAAGCGTAAAGCTCCCCCTAAATATTACAAAATCAATGGGTAACAATTTTGATCATTTCAACATCATATCAAATAAACATCATCATATCAAATAGTTAACTCAACAACATATATCACACATTTCTCATATAAAATATCTAACTCCCCCTCAAGCATATCACATATATAACTCCCCCTTAATATATTACAAATAAACTCATCATATATGTCATACACTTCTTCCCCTTTTTGAAATCACCAAAAGGGTTGTCACATAATTATACATATAAAACTTTAATCAATATGCAAAATAAGAAGAGTCATTGTCAGAAATAGTCAATATCATACATAGTCAAAGAGTTTCATATAGAAAAAAGATACAAATACATCAAAAGACAAAAACATCCTCTAAGAATCTGAGGGAGGCTGAAGAGGAAGTAGGGAGAGAATCTCTCAAAGCAAGGAGTTATGCTCTCGAAGTAAGGTGGTGTGCTCGTCGATATGACCTGTCAAGTGGTCCACCTTGTGATGAAGTGAAGTGATGGTAACCTCAACATCATAAGGAGTAGTAATAGGTGTTGAATAAACTAACGTAGTAGTAGTGACATCATCATCAAAGGGCTCAGATGTGGGCTGAGTCGTTATAGACGGAACAGACACATCAGTATCAACAGGGGGAACTGAACACTGTCGCTAATGAGATCGAGTTATGTGACCACCAATAGTTTGAAAACCCATGTGCTTTAGAGAGTTATGATCAAAGAAGGAATATGACTTAAAATCATCTTCCATGGGAGGGATGTGAAGGTGATGGAAGATGAGACCTAGAAATGCAGGATAGATAATGTATTGTGCTTGTTTCTTTCATAGAAAAATTAATCTTATTGTGCAAGATGAAATCACTTAAATGGATGTTTTCACCAAGTATCAAGGTAGACAAAAACCATAGATCATCAAACCCTAGGTCATTGTAGCGACCACTAGTGGAAAGAAAATTGTATTTAATAAAAAAAAATGATGAAATTTGGGAATGAAACTCAAAGCTCGTACATCCCTTGGTTCTGTAGTAATACCCTCCCCATTAAGTAACTCAAATATGGTTTGAACTCTCTTGGCTAATGGGTGGGTAGCATCAAATTTTGACATACATTCATAGTGTGTAAAGGTAGAAGGGATAGGAATGCCAAGGATGATGTTTATGGAGTCTTTAAATGGATAGATAGAGACATTCTCTACTTTGGATAAGATGATATACTCATCATTCTCCTTTACTGCTTTCATGTTATAATAGAAAAGTTTTACAGTCGTGGGGCAAGTTTCAGCTAAAAGAGTAATGATATACTCCTACCCTTGATCAATAAAAAATTGAACCAAGCTATTTTCCTTGAAAGTGTCTAGGTAGGTAGGTGAGATAAAGCAATTTTTAGAGAGTTTCCTAGATGCATAGTCTTGGTATTCATCAAAACTGGTATCTAGGTAACCACTAGATGGAGATATCCTACCCCTTGAAGTACTGCCGCTTTGAGTCCTAACCATAATATAAAATGTTAGATATAAAAAAGGTTTTGAAAGGATAGCAAACATATAAAGAGAGTCTAGGAATAGATAAAGCACACGAATAGTTCTAACTGATAGAATTAATCACACAACTTGTAGATACAACTGATCAAGGGTGATTAAATGGCTTTGAAAGAGTCAAAACTAAACAAGGTTCTATATGAGCATGCGATGCTTATGAGTAATAGACAGTTAAACAAGTTTGAATTTTTCAATAATCAACTTATTTGAAAATTTTCTAAGACTTTGAAGACAATTGAAGATACCAAGTTTTAAAATATAAATTCAAATGCATACTATTCTCACAGTTACACAAAAAATTTTCTTTTAAAACTTGTATTTGATTGAAAACTTATTTAACAAAAGAAATCACTTAGACTTGTGAAAATTTAACTTCAATAGGTTTTAGATATTGTTTCTAGACATATTAGGAAAAATATGAAATTTTGACATTTTTAGGAAAAATCATTGTTTAAGTGCCTCAAATAAATATTTAATTAAATTTTAAACACTTTAAGTTTACTGAAAATTTAGTAAATTAAATAGAAAATTAACTAAACCCTAAATTGTAAATATGAAATTTTGGAATTTCAAATTTAAGTTAAATCAAATGCAATTGACTGCCTAAAAACTTTAAATGAGCATATAATTGAAGTTTAAAATGGTCAATTTTAGAAAGATCACTAAAAGAAGACAGAAGTTTGAATAAACCTTAACCACAAAAATATGATAATTAAAAAAAATTGAGTATACACAAGTGCAATTGGATGTTCTACAAGCTTAATTATACCTATAATTTCAAGAAAACAAAAGTTGATTCAGGCTAATTTTTCAATTCCATTAAGAAATTTCAATTCTAAAACCCTAACTGCCATAATCAAGCAATCCATACGCAATTGATGCTAAAGAGTAGAGGGCTTCAGTTAAGGGAGTTGCCAGGAGTAGTTTGGAACCTTTGTCGTTGCCTGAAGCTAGCCAAAATTAGAATAGAGAGAAGGAGATGCATTTGAGAAGGGGAAGCCGTCCAGGTTAGAAGATACGACCAAAATAGGAGAAGTAGAGGACAGCTCGAGAGCTTAGGAGCTAGACAATGGCATTTTAGAGGCTTAACAAAGGAGAAGCGGCGTTGGAAAAGCTTAGGAATCGGCAGCAATGGCGGAAGGATGAGAGAAATAAGAGAGAAGAGGAGTTAGGAGAAAAAGAGGAAGGAGGCTTTGTATAACGTGATGTTTTTATGATCAGTCGACCGATATTTGGTTGACTGAAGAATGCATTCGGTCGACTGATAGTCAATTGACCGAAGAACGCATTCGATTGACCGACCATCAGTTGGTTCATCAAACAAAGGGATTCAGTTGATTGACCAACATTCTGTTGACCAAACTAACGTTTGATAGATCAAAGAGTCACACATGCAGAAAAAAATTCTCCAAACATATGTACACTAATTCATAGCAACTTTATTACACATTTCTTAAAAGGTGGTTACCTTTAAGCTTGACGTCATATCTTTATCAAT
>JAOXYD010000135.1:1477207-1492468 GCA_028565735.1 Pinacopodium congolense
AATTCATTTAGTTAAAATTGGCCTAAGGTGTTTAAAGTGTTTTAATTTATAAAGAAAATTTTTAAACACCCAATTCAACCCCATCTTGGGTGCCACAAGGCTTACATATTTCATGTGCTACATTGATAAATGTATTTTTAGACTATGTTTTTAAAGTGTTTCTAGGTGTTTTAAGGGTTGTTTATGTGTTTTTAGCTTAGTTAGCGTGATCTCTTATATTATTGTCATTATGTTTGATGTTTTGATTATTTCTTAATGTTGTTTAGTTTTTTAGGGCAATATTTGAGTTTGTTTGTGGAATGAGTTGATGCAATTTGATTTTTGGATGAATAAGTAACAAATGAAGCTCAATTCATCATCGAATTTTGTACAAATTATTATGATGATGCATTAGGTATACTTATAGGGCTTAAATGGTTATGATATTTTATAGGTTGTGAGAACATCATATGAGGAGCTTGCATATCGAAATTTATGACAATTAGAGGTGTGTAAAAGAAGTTATAGCTGAAAGATTGAAGAGTGTTGAAAGTTAGAGAAGTGTAGCACACAATTATGCAGCTGCATGATCGTGACACTGTCTAGTGCTAATGTCTCTCTCGCCCTCATGCTTGAGCACGAGGGTGATAGTGTAGTTGAAGTCATGACATGTCCAACACAGAATTTTATGACTTGGAGACCACTTTTGAACATATTTAAGGGTTAGAATCTTATGAGCCTTCACATAATATCTTAAAACATACTAATGGAGGAAAGAACAGGCTTTTGGTGGTCACCCAAAAGAGGAAGCATCATCAATCTTGGGATTCATCAAGAAACATCAACTCCAGATTTTCCAGCATTAAGGGAGTGAAGAGAGGAGTTCTAAGCTTCATATAGTTTTATTCTATTATCTTTTTTCTACTCTTTTGTATGGTAAACATATTGGTTGACGGATTTTTTATTGTTATGAGTGGTTAAAATGTTTGTAGGAATTACTCTTGAACTATTTTGTGAACAATTTGCTTATTGATTTAATGATTGTTTGTAACGTTTATTATGTATATACCTTGTAATAGATTGAGAGATTGAGGTAAGGAATTTATGTTAGGTTGTATAACGAGAGTTGGCACCCAGTAGACTTATAAAAATTAGGTTTTTAAGTGGTTGAAGAGAGATATTAACTATTTTATTAATTTCCTAAAGGATTGATTTAGATTTAGTTGAATATTTAAGAAATGTTTTATAGATTAAGAGATTGCAAGATTAATTCTATCTTGTTTCGATTAGGGAAAACTAGTTATACCTTAAGAGACGGTAACTAAACTTTAGGAAATCTTGGGTTAAAAATAATTGAATCAATAAGATAATAGGGAAAAAAATAGGGATGGAAGTAATTCCTAGTCTTCAATCTTAAAGTTCCAAATTCCTGCACTTTTTTCCTTTGATTGTTCATTGTAAGTTTGTTTAACTTTAATTTATTTTTTAGTTATTATTGTTTGAACTTTTACCTTAAACAAGTTTAACCTAAATTAAGTGGTGACTAATTTCAATCGTTATGGTCCATGAATTGAGGCATCAATTTCAAGGTTTAATTGTTTCCCTCTTTCCTGCATGGACCTACTGGCAAACATGGACGGAAGCTCGAGTGACCTTACGCATGGAGCCCTTCTGCCCGTGTGGCTCGTGTGGACCTGCACCATGGGCCTGTCGAGGGACTTCAGCTATTGGACACTTGCAAGAACGGCCCGGAAACCTAGACTTATCACCCGCCTACCACATGGACTGAACCACATGGACTAGAGCATGAACTGAAGTGCCTGGTGGACCGAGAGACACAAATTCAGACAAAACACAAGAATAGCTGGGAAGGGAATTAATTTGGATATATTCGTGAATCCCTAGGCAGACAAAGAGAGACAAGCTGGGGGTCTTGCGGCTTAGACCAAGAGCTTGGCGACTGGAGCTTCTCCGTGTGGACGTGTGGAGTGGAGTTGCTGAAGACAAGTTGTTGGAGTTAGACATTTGGTGAGTGCAGACGTGTGACAAGTATTGGCATGGACCAGGAGACGCTGCTTCACTAGAATGACATACATGCATAGATTAATTTCAATTACTTTCCACAGCTATGACTTTTGATCTCCATATTTCAATTGTTTTGTTATTTCGCTGTTCATGAATTGCTTTATTTTATTTATTTTTATTTTTCTATTTGCTTTGTTCTAAATATTATTTTAGTATTAAGGTTATTGTTTTCCTTAAATTACAACCTTTGTTTGCTTATGTTATTAATTTTTGCCTTTAGCAAATTTGAATTAAATTCCTTTTCATGTTTTATTTTAGTTATGCTTTATGTCTTAATTATTACTGAGGCTTTTATTTATTTATTTTCTATTTTTATTTAATTTATAATTATTAGAATTTTTGCTAGAAAGATAGTTTAAGTTTAATTACTTGTTATTCTTATAAGAAAAAAGTTAATATTGACTTGAATTGAATAAAATTTAGAAAGTTAGTCACTCAATTGAAAATTTTTAAAGGTTTATCACTTAATTAAAAAAAATTTTAAAGATTGTTCACTGAATTGAAAAATTTTAAAGATGAGGAGTGTGTCCACGTGGACGCTGATGTGGCACTTTTGCCACGTAGACGTTAACGTGACAAAGTCAGTTTGCCACGTCAGCATGGACTTAATGGAGGTAACGTTTTTACCTTAAGTGAAAAACTGTTTAAAAGTTAGTCACTTAATTAAAAAATGTTAAAGGTTAATCACTTAACTGAAAAAATCCGAAAAGGTTGCTCACATGTATAACTATTATCCCTAAATATAACTTACATAAAGCAATGTTTGAAAAACTAAATCGAACCAATTAGTTCAACTCAATTAACTCTAAACCTGTCGATTTATTATTTTAGTATTTTTCATAAACTTGTAAATAAAAAAATTGATTTTTTTTATTTAAATGATGTGATAAAAGTTGTGGAATAAATAAAAAATATCGTATAAGAATAAAAATAAAAATAAAAAGATAGATTTAATTCATAATAAGATAATAAAATATTAAAATGACAACTTTTTATATAATATGTTTTTGTACCATAAATTAGTAAAATATTAACAAAAAAAATTTATACATCTTATTTTTTAGATTCGTTTTAGTTTTTTATTTTGGTTTACTATTTTTTAAAATATAAAAATAAAAAAAATACTCTAATACAAGATAAAAATAAAAAAAACACACAAACTAATACAAAAATATAGTCATTTGTCCACAAATATGAGACAAAAAAACTTTAAAAAGAGAAAATACCACATGTTATATATATATATATATATATGGTTATAAAAGAAGGAATTATGATGATTTTACTACTATACAATTGAGACCAGCTAGCATGTACCTTTGCACGGTGGATGGCTGAAAATAAAGTTAGCTTAACTTAGCTATATATATTGAAATATATAAAATTTATTTTTAATGCAGTTGGCTCACACTAACAGTAATACTATTCTTAGATTCTTGGAATGACATAAGGTTCTTGGGATCAACGGATACAAATGCTTTGAAGTAGAGTGATAATAGTAGTGGTAGTAGTAACTTTTTATTTTGTATGGGCTCTCTCCTTCTCCTTTTCTCAACCTTCATGACTAGCCCACAAGCCTCCAAATTGCATGTGTAGTCACATCCTACTTATAAGGTATAAAGTTGTTAAACATAAGGTAGAGTGAGACGAAGTTAAATTTTAAAACCCAGTTAAATAATTTGTTTAAAAGATATGATTTATAAAATATTTAATGAGACAATAATTTATTTATAAAAAAATTTAAGGAGTGGTGGCTCCTTTGCAGCCCACGCGTGAGACCCCATTGACCCACTGTTTTTTAAATTTAAACTTTTATTTTTACCCTTGTCTATTTATTAAAGTTATGAAATTAAAATTAAAATTTTAAATTTATAAAATTTAAATAATAAAATAATAAATCTTAAATCTTAAAATATTTAAATAATAAACTTTAAATTTTCAAATTTATATCCTCAAATTTTAAATTTTAAATTTTAAAATATAATTTATAATATAAAAACTTTTAAAATAACATAATTATAATTTTTAATATTAAAATAAAATAGTAAAATAAAATTTCAATATACTGATTTATTCTTAACCATTCACAAGGTAAATAATTAGAGAGCTTGAGGCTAGGGTATCTCAGTGTGACTCTTTAAGGGATATTTAATTGAGGCATTTAACTGTACGGCCCGGTGGACTGCTGGTTCATATAAATAATAATATTTTTATATTTTTATATTTTTATTAATATAATATTATTATTTTATTTAATATGACCATGATCGACTGTAAATTATTGGCCATGTAGTCATATCCTTAATTGAGTTATGAGTTATGATTTTTTGTTGTAGTTGTTATATTTTTATATTGATTGTTACGTTTTTTTTATTTCTGTGTTGTATTAGTGTATTTTTTTATCAATTTTTGTATTTAGAAAAGTAAAACAAAAACAAAAAATCAAATCCTAACTAAACATGACCTTAGTTAACTCTAAAATTTAACAAAGTAATTAGGGAGTTTAGATGGCTTATTATAGTGAAGCTTTTTGGTAAATTTAAAGTAAAATTTTTAGTAAATTTATTAAAAAATTAAGAACAAAAGTGTAAATATACATTTAAAAATATATAAATTAACTTTACACTCATAAATAGTGACAAAATAAATAAAAAACAAAAAGAGTAAAAATGTACTTCTGAATTAAAAAGCAGTGGGTGGGTGGATCTCATTGGGGTCCAGGGAGCCTTAATTGGGTCCAAATTTTAATTAGGTGGTCTACCATCTTTGCCGGTCGTTCGTTATTAAAATGACGAAAATGTCTTTATTTATATTATATGTTATTCATGGTATTTATTTATAGATATTTTAATTATTTTAACAATGAGAGTAAGACTATTAATCATCAATCATTTTTTATTTATAAATTATTATATATATTTAATAATTTATTCAATATATATTTAATTGATAATAAATATTTATTTTATCTATATAAATAAATATATTTTTGATTATGTAACTAGTTATCAATAGAAGAAGAGTCAAAAAGAAATATCCCTCTCTTTACTAGTCCGCAAGCCTCCAAATTGCATGTGTGGTCACATCGTTCTTGTACTTTATAAAGTTGTTCTGCCAAAGTTTAAGAAAATGTGGGATATATTCAATAATTTATTTTAACTATATAATTTATAAATTATTATTTAATAATTTATTTAATACATATTTAAATGATAATAAATCATAATTTTACCGACATAAAAATTCTTATTTCTTTAATTTGGTAACTAGTTATAAGTAGCAGAAGAAGAGATTAAAAAACAAATTTCTTTCTTTATAATATAATATAAAATTTAACACATTTAAAATTTTAATTAAAAATAAAATTTAAATAAAGTAATATTACAAAATTATGACATTAACGTGGCGATCAACTATTGGCTCAATCACCTTTTTTGTATCTGACCGCATCCGATGCCATGTTTCCCAGTTTCGAGGTAGATAACATGAGCACGTGCTAAATTGTTTTTATAAAGCATTAAAATCATAATATTATGTCTTCTAAAATAATATTTTACAAACTCATGTTTTACAAGTATTCTTCTAAGAACCTATCATTTTTCCCCAAGATAGTATAACAAATATTCGATTTTTATAGTTATTTTCTTAATGAATGAAAGAAGCCAAAATAGAAATAATGGATTTTTGCAAAATAAAACTAATGATTTTTACAATTATTTTACTATATAACATGATCCCTCTCTATTTATCACTAATTATTTTGATATAATAAAAAGAGGGGCATAGAAAGAATTCGGACCGGATCTAAATGAATATATAACATAGAACGTTACATATTAATTTAAAATGTTAAAATAATGAGTTATGAATTCTTATTTTATTGTATGTAATTTATTAAAATATTATGTTTTTTTACATGAGTAAATTTATTTGTATCTATCCATAACATAAACAAATCTTAATTATTACATCTTTATATAATAAATTTTATGGGTAATCAATAATTTTATAATTAATTTATTTAATATTATGATAATTTAAAACCACCTAATTATTTATTTAAATTGTAATCTCTATCAATAAATTGCAACCTACAATATTATATTCCAGTAAATATATTAATGTATGTTTAAAATTTTTTAAAATTTTAGCATTCTTATTTATAAATTAATTCTTAATATTGATATTTGTTAATAAAAATTTTCTATTTAAATTAAATTTTAAAATAGTGTCAAAATTCAAAATTTGCAACCAATTTATTATATCATTAGAACATTAAAAAGGAAATCAGAAATTTAATGGCTCGTTTGGTATCACTTCTATTTTTAGTTTTTGGTTGCTATTTTTTATTTTTGTTTGCTATTTTAGTTTTTAGTTACTGTTTTGTATATTTACGTTCTATTTTTGCTTTTAGTTGTTGATTTTTTGTATTATGTTATTATGTGTATTATTACCTTTTACAAGATGTTAACTATTATATAAATAAAGTTATATTAATTTAGAAAGGCCCAAAATTTCCATATTTACACCAGTAAATTATGTAATGATTATAAAATTATATAAGAAAATAGTAATAGTTGCAATTAAATTGTTTTCATAACAATTTATATTAGACCATAAAACTTCTAATGCAAGAGGAAAATCTTTAATATGATTCAAGATTATTAATGAAAATATGAATAATTTGTTGTAAACTATTTTCATAACATTTTGTAGTCAACAAAAAAAATCAATTTTACATTAGTAAATGCTTTAATATTTATAAAGATTATAAAATCTTTAATATTTTTATTAAATATCAATTATTCATAATAATTTATAATAAACAAAAAATAATCAGATTTATATGAGTAATAATCTTTATTAAGATTATATAAATAAAATATTAATAATTGATAGCAACTACGATAGTAAATAAAAACTGTGAAAATTTACATTGATAAAATATTGTATTAATTGAATAATAATTACAACGATTACGATTAATTCATTATATGTGCATTATAACATATGTTCAATTTAGTTACCAGATATTAATCAATTAGACATAATTAACATTAATACATGTCAGTCAATCACGACGTTAAATAAATAAATCAATTAAAATATACATCAAGTCTGATATAGATAAATTCAGTAACGAAGTCATGTGTTATATAGTTACATATACATCAAGTTACATAGTTTAATTAAGGTATAAATACATAAATATACATACACATCACGTTGATCACTAAGAATGTTGTTGAAGATAATCAGTCCACGTTTGTTCAGCAATTGCATCTCGCAATCTTGACATAGCCCACATCTGTGTGGAGGTTGAACTATACTTGCCTTGTTCACGTGTACCTTCATCTTTAGTTGCGTGGTGTTGGTGTACATTTTCTGATGGACGATCAAATAATTCATCGTCCTGTTTATGCATTCTGATAAAATTATGAAGAACACAACAAGTCATGATAATGAATTTTTGATTCCTTAAGTTGTATCTAGGCATGTTGAAAAGAATTAGGAAATCTTGCTTTCAAAACGCCAAAACATCTTTCGATAACGTTTCTAAGTGATGAATGCCTGTTGTTAAATACTTCTTTTGGACTAGATGGTTGTCCTCGTCTTCAAAAATCTTGTAAATAATATCTTTCGCCATGGTACGGTGAAAGAAACCCTTACCTGATAGCATATCCAGAGTCAACCACATAGAACTTATCTAAACATATTAATAAACATAATATTAATATATGACTCATTACATAAATTGAAAGAACTAACCATGACATTCATATATGTACTACCTTGGCGGAGGCACTGGAAATTCGTATTCTAGATTTGTGACTGCTTCAAACAGAATTCGGAAGTTATTAGTTGTACCTTCCCATCCTGTCAGTACATAAGTGAATCACAAGTCAAATGAGCAACAACACATGATATTCTATGTTGGTTCAACTCTTTTGCCCCTATATGGTATTTACTTGTCTGGGGGAACATTTATATAGACATGCGTCCCATCTATGACTCTGACGCAATCCTATATAATAGAAGAATTCGTATATGATGTAAATTTATTGTGATGAACAAGTTGTAATGACAAGGACAAGTACAAATATACCTTGAAATAAGGAAAGTATTTGGGATCATTTTCAATCTTGGGAGGTATTATGTCAAATGATGGTGGAATAATGAAAATTTGTGCCACTATGGTCACTGTATGTAAGACACATAAAAAATGTTGTGAAATTATCCAAGTCAAATATTGGAAACGCTCAGCATTAAGTTTTGACGTATGACTATGATCGATTTTCATTAGAGACATTGATACTTGTTCTTCCACAGTCACATTCTTTGTTAGATTATTTGTCAACTCTGTACACAGTTTCATGAAAATAAACTTAAACATTCGTAAATTCTTATAGATTCTGACAGGGTTACCATTTAAGAGCTCTAACACCCAATTATGTCCAGTAAGTGTTAAAGTTAGACATTGTTACTTTCCTAAATGATAAGATTCTGTTACCATATAATTGACAATGGCAACACAAACTACTTCCTCTTCTGAATTAACAGCAAAATTTGTATCCGATGCCATTTATTTACAATATCAAAGCATAATATGATTAATCATCAGTTTTACTAAAACTTCATTGTTATCGATTCATTTATGATACACATAATGCTTGCAAACATATGAAATCAAAACAATGCCAAGCGCACATTCCATACAACAATCCAAATCATTGATTCATAACAAACAAAGTTCCTAAACATGTTGATATAACAAACTCATGATGTTTATGAAATTCAATAACGAAACCATGCATACATATAAATCCCAATATGTTCCACAGTAAAAATAAGCCAAATATAACCCATAAGTAACCCAATTCTAAGTACATGACAAGCATCTATAGAAACTTAATGAAAACCAACTTTCTATATTCCAACATTCTCATGAAGACATTCTGCATCACTAGATTCTCATGAAAATACTTCACGACTTTGGCATATTGTGCTTCCTCTACTGGCAATCCATCCAACACATTTAAGACTTGCATGATGTCATCACCCTCTCTCTATCTCTCTCTCTCTCCCCCATGCTCTACCTCCACCACTATCCCTCATAGAAGATGTTGAATGAGCCATCTTCTTCTCATATAGTTCTAGCTTCTTCTTCGAATTCTCTGTTATTCACTTTATAAAATCTTTAAGCATGATGTTCTCTTCTTCTTACCCTTCTTCTTCATCGGCAATTTCCTCTTCCTCAAACTTGAACCTGCAACTTCAACCTCTAACCTATTAGATGATTTCTCCTCCTTCTCATCAAGTCCAAGTGCTATATTGTCACTAAAGGAGGGAGTTTTGATTGATGGATGCGTGTGCATCCCTGTTGCAGTGGTATCCCCAAATATGATACATGAGTCTTGAAGTTTCTTGTAGCCCTTTCTCTTGAACATGTGAGCCATTTTGTGCAAATCACCTTCTGCATTCATCTTTTGCAGTCACATCAGTTGCAAATTAGAGTCTAATGAATCACTTGCATATACCTTAGAAAGATTATCCCAGCATTCATCTTCTGCAGTCACTTCACCGGTAATGGAGTTGTATCTAATACCGATTTCTCAAATGAGATTCTTAAAATTTTTCATATGGGCCCTAAGACCATTATACTTATTCTTCAACTATGTGTCAGTATAATCCTTGCCAAATTTCATTTTCAAACCAATCTTAATATTTTTCCAACCACTTTTGAAAAATGATGTGGTCGTTCTGTTATCTTTTTTAGCTTTCTTGACCATAAGTTCGATCAAATACATCTCTATTTGATTAGTTCATACTCCATTTTTGTCACTTATCTCAACATAATCATTAGACGTATTGATATTGCTATTATCGGCCATAACTACAAAAATATATGCATGTAACTAACAAAAAATTTAAAGACATTACTTTGTATTCCATTCCACAAAGTTAATCGAAATATTCTGTGTTCTGACAAAAACAGATAACAACATGCAAGTTGCAAACAACACAACAAACACAGACCAATTCCAAGTAAACGATATCTTTATTAGCAATTCTGAAACACAAAAAATGATCAACCAGCGATAACAACACCAAATACCAGGAAAATTTACTTTTCTGGACAACACAAACCTCATACAGAGGCATGAAAATACACAATATTCACTTGTATTCAATCAACGTCTACCTAAATTCATACCCAATTATCATGCAGCAGGAAACTGTTCTAGTCAAATCAGAGTACAGACCGATGATTTGGAGTTATACCTAGTTGGGAACTGTGGGCTTCACCGGTTGATACCCGTTTTGGAATCAGAGACGATTGGCTACGGGCGCTGGTAGCTTGTGTGGGTCTGGTTGACCTAACCACCGAGTCTGCTTTCCTGTGCAACTGGGAACGAGAACGCTAGGTGCCGGTCTAAGGTATGCTGAGTGCGGGTCCTCTAGAGCTGGCGAGACGTTGGTCGACAGAGGACGAAGGTTGGAGGTAGCTTCTGGTTTTGGGTTCGGCCCTGCTGGGTCTGGTGGGTCTAGGTTCGGAACTAGTGTGTCTGGTGGGTTCGGAGAAAGACGATGCAGTGAGGGAGCTGGGTATGGGTCGAGGTTTGGATCTGGTGCGTCTGGTGGGTTTAGAGGGTTTGGAAGAAGACGAAGGAGCGGGGAGTTGGGTGCGGGTCTAGGTTCGGATATGGAGTGTATGGTGGGTTTGGTGGGTTCTTTTTACTCAGAGGAAGAGTTGGCGCGGGTGAGCTGGGTGCAGGTCTGGTGGGTCTAGGTTCAGCCTTGGTGCGTCTGGTGGGACTGGTCGGTTCGGAGGCAGACGTGGTGCAGGGGAGCTAGGTGCGGGTCTAGTTAGTGTGGCTATAGATCAGGAAACGAACACTCCAACTTCTGTTTTGTTTTGGCTCTATATTAAACATTTTTACCGTTTTGGCAACAAAAAGAAAAAACACATCCAGTCAAACACGTTTTTCATTTATAAGTTTATGTGTTTACTAAAACAAAAACAAGAAATAAAATCCGGCAATACTACTAAACAAAACCTAAGCAATTTATTCCTACTTTTGTCTGGGTAGATAATACATGAAGTGAAGAATTTGGGAAGGGAAATAATTTTATTTTTAAGGTAGAAGAAAGAGTGGCGTGATGTTCTTTCATCTCTTTGGCTAATCTCCCATTCTTCTGACCTTCCTCTCTATCCTTATTTTACATACAGGTAAAAGAGAGACAGAGTGGAAGAGGTTTCCATTTGGCATTACGATAATGGCTTCTTGGAAGAGAAGCATAAGCTCACCATTCAGGAAAGCCTGCAAAAATTTCTTCCATCAGCAGCCCAGCAGCAGCAGGAAGAAGAAGTCTCAACTTCAAGGTATGTTACATATATATACATAATTAATTAATTAATTAACATGTAAGAAATTCAATGAAAAACTGAATTTTCAGGAGATGAAAAGAAGCGAGTGATGGATTTGCAAGGTGAAGTGATGGCATGTTCTTACGAGGATGTTCAGGTGATGTGGTCGATTCTCGATATGTCCAAATCCACCAAAATCCTCTCTTCTTGATAGAACCAATCGTCCTCGGAATTTTGTCTTTCTTTTTTATGTTGCCTTCACCGCCGACAGCCACCGATACAGTCCTTGTTCTGGTTTATATAAATTTTTTTTTTTTGGAGTGTAAATCCTCATATGTATGTAATATAAATCTTTAATTAAAGTTTCGTTAATAAATCTCAAGACTTTTAAGAAGGATTTGAAAGAATCTGTATATATTTCTTCTTGTACTGATTATTTATATTTATTATTGATAATGTTGTCAAAATTACTAATATATATGTATATATTAAATTATTTGTTAATATGTATAAGATAATTTAAATAATATTAACCAAGGGCTGTCAATTTAAGGATCTTTTGTATCACTTTTTTTTTAGTTGATATTTATGATAAAAATTAAACATTAAAATTTATAGTTAAAGTTTTTGATAAAATACTAATTTAATGGTGATATTTAAATATAAAATAAATTTAAATTCTTTAATAAAAATCTTACACTTTAAAAATGAACATTAACTAATAAATTATATTAATTATTTAATATAAAAATTAAAAAATTTATATTTTAAATTCGATTTTTAAAATTCGATTTTTCTAATTTAAAAAATTAAAATGAAATATGCTCACGAGTTTTTCTCTTTGATTTTTGTATTTTTTAAAACAAAAACAAAATGAATGCCAAACACCTCACATTGAGATGTTTAATGCAAAATTTAGATTTTATTCTCATAAACTTTGATAGAGATCTTCCTATTGGTTTCACCTTAGTAGGGACTTCTTGATTCCATTCTTGTTTTTTATTTTCTTTTTTAAAATCATGTCTAATTTATAAGAGAACTGGACGGAATAAAGAGCAGCCGTAGTATCTAATTACACAGCTGAAAAAGGCTTCATTCAACCATGGCGTGATGCCAATCCCATTACATTACAAATTTGCTCAACAACCAAACCAGAGTGGTGTATTAGTCATATTACATCTTCCGCCATACTCTAGACATCTCCTTATTCTTCTCCTTTCCCGATCATCGGCACAGTTTTTGACAGTCGAACAGGCACCGGAGCCAGACATTATAGCATACAATTCCTCCATGTTCAATAGTTCTGCAAACATCAAAGAACTACCATGCGTTGAAGCTGCTGGTACGACATATGAAGAGAAAGAATCGAACACAAGCTACTGTGGCATTCATCTATGGCTCAACTCCACTTGTTGTCCGCAATAAGCTTCATTCACATCTACCGTGACTCGAATTTGAATTCACCGACCGTACTTCTCTTCCTTTGCTTCCAGGGCATCTAATTCCTCATTTGACAGGAGGTCAACTATAGGTTCATACACATCCCACTCCTTCCTTTTTCTGATGCACAAATGAGAAAAACAACCATGATTTCCTCCTCGTGCAAATACAGAAGTAGTGGTACAAACATTACTTCCCAAGCAATTGTAAAACCCAGCAAATTAAGGCTATATAAAATTTTTATCGTCTAGCCTACTAGCATGATGTTATCTACTAATTCATATACTTGGGGCTTATTACAAGGTTTATGGGAATTAATGTCAAAAAGATGGAAATTATGTGTAATATTTTAATCATCATTTCTGTTTGATACATCAGAAAGCTTTTAATTTCATTGGTAAAAAATGAAATACATACCGGACAACACTATATTTGTTGCTGAATAACTTCATCAAATCGGATGACATACCACCTGCTTTACTGCATGACATGGGGGGAAAAAAAAATTGTGATGTGAAAGTTAGCAACGAGTTCTACAAAATTCTAACTCTGAATTTCATTTAATTTAAAAAATCGCTCCTTCATAGTGTTAAAGGGAAATCTGAAGCAACAGGGAAAAAAGAACTAGTTAAAAGAAACCTGAATGAAAAATGTTCAGCACCCCGGCGACCCTTTTTATTCATTCTACTTTCTCGTGCTGTAGATACATTTTGAATTGCAATCTACCAAATCAAACAAAAGTAAAGAGTAAAATCCAACTAAAGCTACCGAATCATAATTAACAAACACTAAAATATGGTGCATCATAAGCAGACAAATGAAATTACAACGAATGCAAACACCTCATAAAGCTGCTCCCTAATTGCAAAGGCAACTGCAGGCTGCAAGGTAAATTAACATTGGGATTAGCAATTAATGATGGAACAAGGAAGATTAGTATGAACGTAACGGATAAACATCACTTACACCAACTTCGGGGTCTTCAATGCCCATATCTTTGCAGAAGTTTATAGCAAAATCCTCAGGATCACTGTCAAAGTTGTTCAAGTCCTGGAATCCATTTTTTATACAATACAAGAGAGGATACTTCAAAATCTATGTATTCATATAAATGTCCACCAAAAACATAACTTCTACATAGGGAAGATAGTATCTAATGACCATTACCCACAAGAACTGGTCCTTGATAAGAGTGTGATTCACTCGAAGATCAAGCTGAGAAGAAGAACCATTAAGATTTATCTATTAGTATAAAGTGCCCAAATAGGTAAATAAGCTGGTGGCAATAGAAATAAACCTTGATTGGAACAATTTTGTCTCCAGTGAGCATGTCTTGCCCTTCATATGATCGAAACTCTGCCAACTGAGTCTAGAAAAGCAAGATGAACAGATGATTCGAGTGAAGACAATGGTGGAACAAATTACGTTGAATTATAAGAAGCAGCAGTGCAAAGAATAAACTTTATGGCTTCCTTTTTGAAGAAATAAGACAAGCGTTGAGTACTAGACATTATGATGCCAGTATTAGGGTTATACAACGATGGAAGAAGGAAATCTGAAATTAGCAACCTGGATAGATTGAGCGATTTGCATAACAAAAGCAGGGGGAAGTTTCAAGTCTTTGGCGGTTCTTTTAGCGAAAACCACCACCTCGGAGTCGGGATCTAACCACGGCCAGTTTCCATCGTCAATTAATCAATTAATTAGTGAATAACCATCATAATCCCTAAAATATTATGACGAGAAAAGAAATAACCAGAGGGATTCCAAGTGAAAGCATCTTTGAAACGGTGGCCGTCGATTTCAATGTCCAGTCGAATCGGCACCAAATTCTCCGCCGTGGGCCTGTTCATGTCAATACAAAAAATATTCTTTTCAGATACCCTTTATCGAGTTCGATAATCAAATAGGTAAAAAAGGGGAAAAATAGAAAATTCAACGGAAGAAGAAGGACTTACATTCTGAACTTGACGGCGGATTTTGAGGAAGAAGAAGATGAAGGCGGGAGCTTCATTGAAATAAATTATTAAAAAAAAACCAAAATAATGTGGCTGAGGAATACTGATACTAATGCCACTAAATTTCCAGGATTCAGTACTCCGCTAAGATTGAAGAAGTTGAGGAAGGTGATTCCTTTTGAGGTTTCTACCCTAAGCCTCCTGAAATTAGTTAGGGGATTTTGCCTAGCGCGCGCTGTTAATTTGTTTATATCCAATAAGGCGTGCGTATCAATTTTAACTCTGACATTTAGATATTTAGAGTATTTAAATTAAATTTTAATATTTTAAACATATTGAAATAAAATTTTCATGTAACATTCAATTGATTGAAATTTAAAGGGTTGTTAGTTATTTTTATTTTTATTTTTAAATATAAAAAATGATAAA
>JAOXYD010000135.1:1502505-1517751 GCA_028565735.1 Pinacopodium congolense
AATTTGAGTTATCAATTAATACATTTTTAAAGTTATAACCATATAATAGATAAATTAATTGGAGTTAATTTAAATCATAACTAAAAAATAATATTAATTGATTATTTATTAATTTATATGTATAATGAAGTAGAGATATTAAAATATATCCCTTTGAAATGATTATTTTAATTATTCAAAATTTTGAAATTTTTATCCCAAGATTATTTTTAATGTAAATATTATATATATTATAAATAAAAATATAATAATTTACATTTTATGATTTAGTCAAATTATCAAACACTCCTTGAACATTGAAAAATTTCATACACCTCCTGAATTTTGAAAAAATATTAAACGCCTCATAAACTTTGAAAATTTTTCAAACACCCCTATGACCTAATCACCTACCACATCATCTGTTACGTCATCTGTCACATCAGCACATCTACATAGTAACCTCATTACGTCAGCTGCAACGTCATAATAATTACATAGTCAACTCACCATGTCATCAACCACATTAGCATTTTCACCGCTTAGAAAAATTTTCAGAGGGTTCTTTGATATTATGATAAAGTATAAGAGGTATCTTTGATATTTTTAAAAGTTTATAGGGGTCTTTGATAAATTGCAAAAGTTTGGGGGGATTTTGATATTGTAAATAGAGTCAATTATATTGGGAATCCTTATAGTTTAGATAATTTTTATTTCACCTCCTTTAACTTTGAAATAATATACACATGCACTTGAATTTTTTTTAAAAATTTATTATACCCTTTACCTATTAAATCAATTATCACGTGATAGGTCATGTCAACATATCTTTCATACAAATTGTTATGTCAGATATTACGTCAGCAATTATTAGTAAAATTCACTTTTTTTAAGGTAGGAGTATAATAAAAATTGCATCAAATTACAAGGTTTTTAATGTAATTTTAGAATTACAAAGAATTATATAAAAAGTATTGACACTAAAGGAATCACCGTGTAATGACTTTAACTTCTGTTTAGGTTATTATATTTTATTTTTTGTTTGAAAAATTAAAAAATAATAATAATGAAGAAATTACAAGATAAAGTTAAGACTCTTTAGGTAAACGACAAAATAAAACATTTTTAGTTTTATATATTAAAATAAATATTAATAAATAAACTATATCTATTAAATAATATAAATAATCCTATTTATAAAATTTATTTATAAAATATAGAAATAAGATTTTCATTTATAATTGATAATTTGTTATTTATAATATATAATATATAATTTTATAGATTAATAAATTATATTTTTATCACTAATTTTTATGTTTAAAAAATAGAAATAATAATAACCAACAACCCCTTAATTTATCAGAAATTACAAGTCTAATTACTATAAAGTTTCACGAACATTTGCATGCATAATTAAAAAGATTTAACTTTATTAATTTGTGTGCATAATCTAAGTTATATTATTGATTTCCCATTTTCTTTCTCATGATTATTATTATTATTTTCAGTGTTATTATTTAAAAAGATTCTCTCCACCAAGCACAACGCGCCGGACTCCATGTTTATCGGGAGCTCCAAGCTCTCACACCAGTTTCACCATAATCGCACCTTCATCGCCGCGAGAATCAAATGGATTCGCGATCCATATCTAGACGAAGTTGTCTCCAGAGAACTGAACCTTAAACAGCTTATTTCTCTCAAGAACCAAATCGTCTTCTCTCCCTCCAAGTTCCTCCCTTTATCGTCTCTGTCCCTCCTTAAACCCTCCTTAAACCTCCCCACCACGGCCCACAAGTTCTTCAACAAGTACCCTTCGGTTTTCAACCAATTCCAGCCAGCCCCTTCTCTCCCTCTCCACGTCAAGCTCACCCCTAAAGCCTTCTCGCTCCACAAGGAAGAGCAGGACATTCGCAAGTCACCGTGTATTAGGGATGATACTGTGAAAAGGTTAGCTAAGCTTTTAATGCTTGCCAGAGGAACAAGATTGCCTCTGCATGTAATTGATGGGTTCAACTTTGATTTGGGTTTGCCCCATGATTATATAACCTCTGTTTTATCAGATTATCCTGATTACTTCAATGTTTGTGAAACTGATGGTTGTCTTTTTCTAGAACTAGTTTCTTGGAAAGATGAATTGGCTGTGTCTGAAATGGAGAGAAGAGTGGTGGTTGATGGGAATTTGAGGAATGTTCAGAGAGGGGAGCGGATTGGGTTTCCTTTAAATTACCCAAAAGGGTTTGATTTGGTGAAGAGAGTGAAAGATTGGGTTTTTAAGTGGCAAGATTTGCCGTATATATCTCCCTATGAAGATGCCTTTCATTTGAACCCAGATGGAGATTATGCAGAGAAATGGACTGTAGCTGTGTTACATGAATTAATGTGTTTATTAATTTCGAAGAAGACAGAGAAGCAGAATCTGCTTCGTTTGGGAGATTATTTGGGGTTTGGAGATAGGTTTAAGAAGGCATTGGTGCATCATCCTGGGATCTTTTACACTTCCAATAAGATCAGGACTCAAACTGTGGTGCTTAGAGAAGCTTATAGGAAGAAATTCTTGGTGGAAAATCATCCTTTGATGGGGATGAGGTTTAGATACATTTACCTTATGAATCAAGGTAAGGAAACACAAGGTAAATCTGATAGTGATGCTTTACCATCTCGGTCAAGAAGGCAGCCTAAGTTGCGAGCAGCTACTCTACAAGAAGCAATTTTGGAAGCTAGAAGTAGACAAGGAAAAGAAAAGAAATTTAAAAGCTCCTTGGCTTCTGAAGATGACGATATCGACTCCTTGGATTCTGAGTTCATGAATAAGGGCTTTTCAGATCATGAATTTGAGGATACTAATGGGGATATGGCATTGAAGATTGAGGTTTGAACTGATGCAAATTTTACAGGCTTCAGACTTGCACAAGCTTTATATTAACTAGGGCATGAGTTTTACCTGGAAAGTGCTAGTTGTAGGTTGTTGATAAAGGAGAAGAAGAAACTTATTCATAGCCTGCAAAGATATAAATTGTAGCAAAATTAACTGATGGAGATTGTTGACTCTAGGCAACGTAAAGGGATCTGTTTTTTAGGGTCAAAGTTGAGACCGGAAATTTTGTCACCTTTCTGCAAAAAGTTAAGATACCGCAAAAGGTCTTTTATTGCCTCTATGTTCCCTGACTCATAATCGAAGTGGTCTCGTGTGATCTCACGTGTGGCCACCATTAAGTCAGGGCTGCCTACGATTAATGAATCATCCACAGAAGCAGCTCTATCATCCTTATGGTTCAAGTTTTAAAATTTTTGAAAGTTGTTTTTTTTCTTTATATTGATGGATCTCGCAACCGTTAACCTTTGACACATAAACTTGCTTTTCAGCATAGTTTCAGAAATTGCTTTAGAAGCTTCTATGAAGAAAGTAGGAATTGCTTTATCAATCTGAAAAGTAGAAATTTACCTTGTGAATCAAGGAAACAAAAGGTAAATCTGATGGTGATGCTTTACCATCTCAGTCGAAAAGGCAGCCTTTGCAAGCAGCTACTCTACAAGAAGCAAATTTGGAAGCTAGAATTAGACAACCAGAAGAAAAGAAGTTTAAAAGTTCTTTGGTTTCTGAATATGATGATGTCGATTCCTTGGATTCTGAGTTCATGGATGTGGCTTGGATTCTGAGTTCATGGATATGGGTTTTTCAGATCATGAATTTGAGGATACTAATGGGGATGTGGCATTGAAGATTGAGGTTTGAACTGATGCAAATTTTACAGGCTTCAAACTTGCACGACCTTGATATTAACTAGGGCATGAGTTTTGCCTCGAAAGTGCTAGTTGGAGGTTGTTGATCAAGGAGAAGAACATATTTAATAGTTGTCTGCAAAGATTTATGCTGTAGCAAAATTAACAAATGGACGTTGTTGACTTTTAGGCATCATAAAAGGATCTGTTTTTTTGGTTCGAAGTTTAGACCGGAAAATTGTTACCTGTCTACAGAAAGTTAAGATACCGCAGAAGGTCTTTTGGGGCCGTATATTTCATAACTCACAATCGAAATGGTCTCGTGCAATCTCTTTGTGGCCACCAAGAAGTCGAGGCTGCCTGCAGTTAAAGAATCGCCCATGGAAGCCTTTTCAAGTTTTTTTGGGTGTGAGCTCTGTCATCCTTGTGGTTTAAGTTTTAAAATTTTACAAACTTTGTTCTTTTCTTTATAACAAATTGAACTCGCAATCTTTACCTTTCGTAAGCTTGCTTTGCAGCATAGTTCAGATATTCTTGTATATTTTTCCTGTGGCATGTATTCCTCAACATGACAGTCTTCATCATGTATAAGGTGGCTCTTACCTCGTTCTTGAAATACAATTATGAATGTCAAATCTTACTAAGTCAGGCTGTGTGTATTTCCCTTGAAACTTAACTATTATTCCCTTTGTTACTTCTTGTGAGGTGCCAAGGGATAAAGTAACATAACAGGCCATGTTCTTTTTGATGTTAGATATCTTACCAACATTATCTGTTGCAAATAACAGATTGAAGCCTGACTTTGAGGCACTTTTGACACTTTGATCTTATATCAGTTGTTGTAGCATTCTAGTTTTCACAAAAACAGGGAAAGTGAAAAAAATAAAAAGTTGTGGAAATTTGTTATAAAGATAGAGTGAATGAGATTAAATTACGGAGACAAATTAGCAACTTCATTGGAAAAGGAAGAATTCTGAGGAGTTAAAAATAAATTATAAAAAACGACCACAGTGGGAGTCGAACCCACGACCTTCTGATCCGAAGTCAGACGCGCTAATCCACTGCGCTATGCGGTCTGGATGTGTTAATGGCTCGGTAATTAAAACTAAGTACACGTTCACCATAACTTTGCTTTTATAAATTCCGTTATCAGAAATATTTTGAAAACTACGCCATCGTAACTACTTCTTCTTCTTCTTCTTCTTCTTCTTCTTATTATTATTATTATTATTACCATTATTCTTCTTCTTCTTTTTTTTTTATTATTATTATTCTTATTCTTCTTCTTCTTATTATTATTATTATTACCACTATTATTATTGTTGTCATCGTCACCATTCTTAATAGTATTATTATCATCATTATCACTATATTTTTTTTCTTAAATTCAGACACTATTTTACCATTGGTTCAAAAACTTTTACATGATTAAAATAATTCAAATATCCTTTATTAACTGTTTTTTTAAAATTATCATTCTCTCCTTCAAACTACGATTTACATAAATAAAATTGATTCTATCTCTAATAGAAAAAGCTTGCTATAATCTCGTGACAAAATTCTGTCAGCAACTCTATGACTGCATAGCTTGAGCTAATACTACAATGTCTAGCAGATGGTGGCAGGTGGTAGCTTGAACAAAACTAAAGCTGATCTTCAACCTGAAAATTCTGAGTTCTGCAAGTTCTGGAGAGGATTTGTACCAAAATTTTCTTTCTCTCTTTCTTTCTCACTGGTGCATCTACTACATAGGATTAACTTCAAAGGGTTTGACGATTGTAATGATATCATGTGGTTAGAGCATCCGGTAGAGTTGTGGGAGCTCCAAGAACTTTGCCACCAACATCTGGAAATGTTTCATGCCCTGGCAATGGACCGAGCTTTCCACTTCTGCTTACTTCAATCGGATACTGCATCAAGTGTCCCTTCATTTCCTTCCACTCTTCACTCACAAATGCATTCCAGTTATGTCTTGCAATCTTATTAACACGCTTCATGCATTTCAGACTTTCTGGTTCACTGAAAACTTCCTCCAATCTGCCAAGATGTTCTACCCAGAGGGACATTCTGTAACCATATACCTGAATCCAAGAACAAAGAGATCGTGCATTCTCAGAAAATTGGCTCTTCTTCTGATATTATATAATCCACAAGAAAAGTAGGTTTCAAACCTGGCCATGTGGATGGCAATTGCTTCTTGCCCATGCATAAGTTGGTTGGTAAGCACCCATTGCAATTTCGGTGTCCCTTGAACCATCCAGTGATCTCTGGTTAATATTTGCTGACCCCATGATTACATATTCATCATCAACTATCATCCCCTTGGCATGAACATAAATCATAAATCTGTGGAATTTCTGAGCTGCTGCCTGATAAGGGTACCAACCACTTTTAGTCCCTCAATGGTTGTCTCAAAGCATATTATTAAGTGGAAGAACAGTAGTTACATACATCAGAACCTACATTGAATCTTCCTCCAACTTTTGGTGTATACAGTTCGTCGATGGAAGTTGTTAGTTTTCCAAATTTCAAATTTGATTTGATGATAATTCAGTTGCATTTTGTCTTTGTTTGATTATTGTACACTAGGGCCTATAAATAAAATGCAGGATATATTTAAAGTTCAATACTGTAATAGTATGTAAGCAAGCATACCAGTGACTTGTTTTCAGTTTGTTGACTTGTCTCCGAAGAATTTTTCTGGTCTGGAGCTTCACGTTTGCCAAGGCAATAAAAGTTCAAATAATCCTGAGGATGACAGTGATCTGAAAGTCCTGCTTTTTCAAGTTCATCAGCAATAAGCTTGTACATCATGGCCATTGTTTGTCCCTGAAGTATTTTGTTTCAAATAAGTTTCAAAACCAAAACCAGGTAAATTCCATACAATCATATATTTTACATGATTCTCTAAGTATATATGAAAAATTATAGAGGAAAAACACAACAAAAATACAACAAAGGATTAATTTTCAATCATTCTAACCAACACTCTAAATGCAGAAGCCTCAAATTGTGTATGGAACCTGAGAAACTTGGAGTACCAATCTGATATTGCAAACTTTGGGGATGTTTGGTATTGTTGTTGATTTTGGTTTTAAATTGTAGTTTTTTTATATTTGTATTGGTTTTTGTGTGTTTTTTTTAATTTTTGTACTGTTTTTTTCGGTTTCTGTATTGTATTAGTATGTTATTTTTTTTCAGTTTCTGTACTGTTTTTTCGATTTTTGTATTTAGAAAAATAAGAAACCAAAACCGAAAATGAAAGTGAAAGTGAAACAAAACAACCCTTAAAGTCTATGCTTTGTTCTTATTAAGGTCCTTAAAAGCACTTGATGTCTTGGGGGGCAAAATGAAAATGATTACTTGAGCCATGCATGGATGATATTTTAGCTTCAGAGCAACTAATTTATATGAAAATTATGGAACATTAGCTAGCCAGACCTGCCAATATAAAATCTCCTGCACTGAAGCACTGTTGGGAACACCCTCTGGCCACATAGGTATGACTATATACACTGAGAAACGTTCATTTGCCCGGATTTTGCTAGCAATTTTCAAAGCCAGTTCCATAGGAACCAAGTTATCTGCACCTGCTTGAAGCCAACAAGGTAATGATTATTTCACAAGATCCATTTGCATCTAAAGATGAAGGAAACTAAAGCAAATTGTCAGATTTCAGTAGCATGTAGCAATCAGCAAATTTGAACAAGAGATAAAGATGCATCCCTTCTATAAATACCTGCGTTCTTATACGATGGCCAATGAAAGGATGATCCAAGAAAGTACTGATTCTCAATGTAAATGAAGTGTTGTGCTGATCTTATTGCTTTAACATAGGCAGTATGGATGCTCTTGTCAACTTTCAAGTTCTTTCCGCAGACAAGATTCTGCTCAAAAAGGACCAGAACAGCAAAAACTTATTGAGGTAAATCTTAAATACACATAAAGAGTACCCCAGCATGCAAAATGCTTCTCTTCTTATGGATGCTTTTGCCAGTTAATGAATTTTATGAAATTGTGAAGAAAGAGTTTGCATATCAAGAAGCACACTGCTTCCCAGCAAGGCATCAACAAGAGTGATTCTGACCTGTCCTACAGCTTCTTGAGTGGCCTTAGGGAATCCCTTCACAGATCCAGAATCTATAGACCGAAATACCTACAAAAGCAGACTAATGATCAGGATTTTTGTAGGAACTCCTCCAAATGCTACCGTGAGTGCTTGATCTCTAAAGAAGAGTTTTCCATTAGACCTGGATATGCCAATTATCAGGATCATCTTCACCAGCAACACGTGCATTTTTGTCACCTTCAGGACCAGAAGAAGGAGTGAGGATCCACGAAATACGGTCTAGTCTTATCAAGGCATCATCATTCCAACGTGCAACCTTTTTGAGCTTAAAATCACGCCATTTTGTAGCTTTTCTCCATCTTTGTTCAAAATTTATCAATACATCATATGCAGCTGGGCCCTCGATTTTACAGTGCAAATCATGCCATGGTTGCCTCGGGCATTTTGCATAAGACTGATAAAATAACGAGAATTTAGCTGTTAACATGCAATTGTAAGATTGTAGTTATGTAACTTACATAATCTTGAGCATAAACCAAAGGTATACAGATTTGAATCACTTTACTTCGCTGAAAGAAGAGAAATTATGTCATTTGCAGAGATAAGCATAAGGTTCACTACAAGACAGCTGGTTGGCAAACTTTCAATCACAGTTTTGCATAATGTTAGCCAACAGCATTAAGCATTCAGTTAATGGAAAGAGAGATCAGGAATTTGCAACAACTTACTGGGAACGATGGGTTGTGAAAATCATCCGCAAAGACTGTGTCAAGATCATCAAAGAGCCTGTGATCTGGAGTGTCATATCTACCATCGCATAAATCCAGGCCGCCAATGAAGGAAGTTATCTTCCGGTTATTTCCTGAAGCTTGAGTGTCAAGGATTACACATTTCTGATGATGCGTAAAGAGGGTCCCAACAACCTGGACTAGAAAAATAAATTCACAAAAAGAAACTGAGAATTACCTGAAAAAGACAATCTTATTGATAGCAATTGGAAAAGTATGGCATTCAGGTAAAAGGAGAGATGAAAACAAAAAAAGAAAATTTCACACCTGCTGCTTGAAAATACTAAGCTTGTTGCTTGCATAACGAGGTGCAAGCACACAATGGACACTAGAATGCTTAAAAAACTTCTTAGTTTCTTCATCATGGGTCTGCATGACACCATCCTGAGATGAAGCCACATTACACAAAAAGAATGACATCACAATTTGGTGAAAGTAATGGAAGTTTAATAGTAAATATGGATGCTTATGCGTAAATATGCGAACAGAACAGAAAAGGTAAGAAAAGAATTTTAAGTTCATTTAGCACTACATTTATTTTATAGAGTCATCATATGAACACCTTCCTTCACACTAAAGAGAAGTATGCATGTCAACAAATTGAGAAAAAAATGATCTCAATCACAAGATTTTGATCCTTTGAACAACAAATTCTGTTGACACAAACGAGAAAAACAGTAAAGGAACTTGCTAAATTTTATGGATTACAGCAGCATTGACTAGTTTTTTCCTAAACATCTTGTTATCTTGCAGAAAGAAGCATTTCAAAGTGGAAGGCAATGTTTTCCTGACATTGGCATGATTATATTGATCAATATTCTTTCAAGTCATGTGAAATGTTACCGTTTTCAATAGCATATTGTCGTGCGAAGTTTTGTCATCCCATATCAACATCACCACGCGTACCCCTTCTTGTGACTTGTATTTCAGCAACTCTCCCAAATTAAGCTCTCCTCCAGAAGGCAATGGCTTTGTTGGTTCCCTAACAAGCCTGACACGATGGTATACAGACCAACCAACGATATATATGAGGTGGTGTGCTTCCAAGATGGCATGGCATATGTCTTCCCAACATCGATTTTGTTCAAAAACCTTCCCATCATCCAGGAGTATTTGAGGTCGAAAATCCTCAGGTACATGAGCATCTTGATAAAGGGTTAAACTGCAGCCTTTCCGAAGTGGAAAGTAAGTATCAGGAACTCCTGCATAATCTGGTCCAGTACCAACACCATCTTTGTACAAGGGGTTTTCTTCCACTGACTTATACCGGATAGAAATGTGCAACTCAGGATATGGTTTCAAACAATTTATAGAATGGCTAATGATAGGGTACCAATCATTAATTGTGGTTCCTGATATGATTTTCTCAACAGATATCTCCACTACCCCAATAAGTTGAGCCCCAAGAACATCATTATCCTTAACATGAAATTCCACCTTTTGAACAGGATGAGCAACCGGCACGCAAAAGTGTTCATCCCACATTGGGTTTTCGCAATTAGCAATCACTCTAGTTTGAGCTACTGTTGCCCCAGCAAGGCAAACAGATACATAAGGGTCACTTGTTATCATTGAACTTTTTCCTGAACGCTTTATAGGTCTCTTTCCACAAGAAGTTTTGCAAGGTCCAAATAAATTGAAAAATCTTCGCATATGTTCTGAAGCTAAATCCATGTTTGGAAGGGATTTTGCTTCTAGAATCCATATATCCAATTCCCCATGCAAGATTAAAGGTTCTCCACTAGTTTGAGACTTCGAAGGAACATGACTGTGGCTTCCCATTCTGACTTGTTCACAAAAAGAACACTTTCTAAGTTACCTAATCTACTTGAATAATTTTCCCAAATAAAGATGAGAAGAGAGAACCGGAATTCAATTAAAACCCAGAAATTTGTGTCATGTTCAACAGGCACAGAACCAGGAAATAACCATATATGGAGTCATCATCCACACCATGATAATAAACCTTAAAATAGGGTAAAAGCAACATTTTTTAAGTACCTGATGAGGAAAGGGAAGAAAAGGGTATGATAATCTCGGACCAGAGGCTACTCACAGAGAGAGAGAGAGAGAGCAAAGAGGGATAAATGGATTTCCCTTTGTGTTCCTTCGAAGGAGATAGAACGGGGAAGAGGCCGCAGCTCTCCATGAGAGAGTAGAATATCTGAACCGAAAATGGTGGGAAATCTGGTGGCGGTCATGTTTTGACTACTTTAGTACCAGAAATTTAGTAACGGTTTTTCAAAAAAGCCCATATTTTAGGAACCAACCATCATTTTATTACCAATATATCTTTAAAATTTTATATTGAAAAATAATTAAATTTCACATTTATTGATTCGTCTAAATCCAGAGAATCCAAATATCCTTGTAACTTGTATTAAAATAGCCCTTCGTAAATTAATATTCATATTGTCAAAAGGGTAATGCACAAATTTCATAATTTAGTTGCCCGTGTTGCTTTGCCCACCTCTCCAAATTGAGTCGCCCATCTTGTTGCTTTGCCTACTAATGGAGCATCTTTGTCATTTGCAATGGAATCATGATCTACCTTATTCTTCTTCGTTGTGTCTTAGTCTTGAAATAAAATTAAACTCCAATAATCTAATCAATTAAGGTAAGTGGCAAATAAGCTTAATGTAACTAATGGCTAATAATTTGTATTTATTAACCAATATTTAAGTTTAATGCAATTTTTAGATTTGTATCAAGAAGTTTTATATTTGTTTATGAATTGCTAATTAAATTTTTTTATGATTGTTTAATTATTAGAATAATTTAGTATAATATAATGTGATTATCTATTTACAATCATATTTAACATATTTAAATATATTAATTATGAAAATATTTCAGATTTTTTTTCCAAGTTTTTATTATAATAGATAATACTCAAGCTTTAAAAAAATATTTAGCAAATATAATATATTTTGTTCATGACAAAGTTAACCTGGTATTGAATTATTTTTCTACCATTTAAACATCTTATATAAGCACTCATTATAATTGCATGTTTTGTAGTAGAATATTTAAAGGTTGAGGAACTTATAGAATGAAACAATATCTTATTAGTATAAAAGATACTATTTCTTCATGCAATAATATACCGTTTAATATGCGTTAAATAATGGAGAATTATTTAAAAAGAGAAAAAGAAAAAGAAAAAAGAATATAGAGGTTGATAATATTTCTTTAAGAAATGAAGGAGTACAAGTTACAAAACAAGTATCAAATAAAGAAAAATGAACAGTTGTAATTAATATAGATTTTTATTTTTCTTCAAGAAATATTTCCAATTCTCCGTTGAGTTTAAAAAGTACTTTGTATAATAAAGACATCATTTTATGTTATAAAAGAGTTTGGATTAGATAATTTTATCATTCTTATATTTCTTTAAACACTTTAAATTCAACTTATTTTCAATAAACAATAGATGCTACAACAACAATTGATCCTGAATTTAAAGTATCTTCTTATTATGAGTTTCATATGTCTTTATTTCAAGTTTTGAAAAAAGAAAGAATGTCAAGTGATTGTGAATTCATATAAATCTAGATAGGAAATAACATGATGCACTGTCATAGCAGATGGTTTGACTCGTTAAGGATAAAGAATTTTGATCAATCTTTTAATTTACTATGATATTATGACAACTTTTGTTAAGTTTGTTGATGCTTCAGATGTGGTGAAAAAAGTCCATATTTTATTTGAAATATTTTCTGAAAATTATTAAGTAGGTTGGGCTAATGTAGTTCACTTCGTTATAAATAATGCAACTAATTATATATCAATTAGATGCTTGTTAGAGTTGAAGAATGAGAATATTTATTGGTTTCCATATGTTGCTTATTGTGTTAATCTCATTTTAAAGATATTGAATTTATGGCTCATATTTTTAATTTTGCTTCACATGTATCTAAGATCACAGTTTTTGTATATAATCATTTAACCTTTTTGTCTTGGTTAAGAAAGTAAGAAAATTAGGATGAGATAGCACATCCTGCTATTACTATATTTGCGATTACATTTACAGCTTTGTAAAGTATTTATGATGACAAACAAATATTTTAAAATTTAGTGACAAATAAACACTTTTTTAAGTTACAAATTATTAAAAGGTGATGAGAGAAAATAAGTTTATACTATTGTACTAAATAATAAATTTTGAGATGCTTGCTTAAATGTTTTAAATATTGTGACTCCACTGATAAGATTGTTGAGAATTGTTAACTCATATAATAAGTCATCATTAAATTATATATATGATGGCATGTATAGGGTCGTAAAACAACTATGACTATGAATTTTTTCAAAAGAAATGATAGATTATACAAGCTTTATATAGAAATTCTTGACCTTTGATGGGATAAGCATCTTATTTAAATGCTTTGTTTGATAACTTATTTTTTCAATCAGTATTTCTTATTTAATAAAGATGTATATACAAATAAAAGAGTAAATATCAAAATACCCCTTAAACTTTTGTTATTTATTAAACACCTCCATATACTTTAAAAAATATCACAGGCTCTGTTGTACTTTACAATAATATCAAATACTCCATAAAAATTTTATGGATGACGTAGAGTTGACGTGACGAGGTGATTGTGCAGAAATACTAACGTGACAGTGCTAACGTGGTGGGTGACATGGCAATGACATAAGACAGGAGGCTGTTTGAAATTTTTTCAAAGTTTAAGGGATATATGAAAATTTGTCAAAGTTTAGGAAGGTGTATGGAATTTTTTAAAAGTTCAGGAGGTGTTTAATAAATTAGCCAAATCATAAAATGTAATTTATAATATTTTTCCTTTATAACATATAAATTTATATTCATAATATTTATTAATAAAATAATCCATAGTTAAAAATTTCAATAATTGAATAACTCTAAAATTTTGAATAATTTAATTTAATTTTTATAAATATAATAAATAATTAACTTCAATTATTCAAAATTGAAGTTAAAATTATTTATAAATTAAAATTATTTATAAATTTATTAATTATAATTTTCAATGTTTCAATTCTTTCAACTCATGTCCAAAGTAAAAATTTTCACTATACATATAAATTATTAATTGATTACTTGATTTATCTATTATTTATGCCTTAAATTAACCTTAATTAAATAATTAATTAATTATAACTCTAAAATTATCCATTGATAACTCCTATTGTATTTTCATTATTTAAAATTTTGAAATTTTTATCTCAATTATTTTTAATATAAATATTATGAATATAAATTTATATTTTAGAAAGGAAAAAATAATAAATTATATTTTATAATTTAACCAATATATTTGAACACTCCATCGAACTTTGAAAAAATTTCATACACCCTTTAAACTTTGAAAAAAATTTCACATCCTTATGAATTTTGAAAAATTTTCAAAAAGCCCCTACCTCATTTCACTGCCACATCACCCTACCACGTTAATATTTCTGTACATTCACCTCACCACGTTAGCGTCACGTCATTTAAAAAAATTTTCAACTGATCTTTGATATTATTGTAAAGTACAAGGGGGTTTGTGATATTTTATAAAGTACATAGGGTGTTTGATAAATAGCAAAAGTTCAGGGGCATTTTGTTATTTTTTCAAAATAAAATAATGAATGGTGTTTTTGATGTGATTGAACGCAAATATATGTTTTTTATAGACGTGTGTTTTATAGAAGAACAATCAAATGTATTAAACGAAATCAGATTATATAATGAAAGTTTAAAGAGATTTGTCAGATTATCTGTAAAAAAGGAACTTATGATGAAAAAAATACAGCCTAATAAGTTTTTATAATTTAAGTTTCAATTATTACTTATCAATAATATATATTTAATATTTTTATAACTTTTAGTTTAAAATACAGATGAGTGGTACAGATGATTTAGTAAAAGTGCTCAAATTTTAAAAATTTTGCCATTAAATTACTCAATTAAAAGGCTTATGCATTAGATTGTAAACATAATAGGAGTATATTTGAATGCATTCATAATAAAAAGCGAAATTATTTAGAGTATCAAAGGCTCAATAATCTTATTTATATTATTTATAATTTGAAGATGAGGAACATGTATTTTTTATTGATTAAATTTGATTTATAAGTAATTACATTTTTATTATTAATTTTATACTTTTTTATTTATTTATTCTGAACGGTTAATAAGAAGAGAACATATGATCTAATTAATATTGATTGCATTATATTAAAGAAAGAAGAACCATTGACTAATCTTGTTTATAATGAACTTGAAAGTGTGATTTACAAAGAAAATGCATTTGTCATGACAAATGAATTAGGTATATCTGCTAACGTTAAGTTACTATCTTTTTTAAAAGTATATGTTATTTTAAAAAATAATTTCATACATTATTAATATATAGTTTATTTAAATGTGATAGATATATTAATACAATGTTTTGGATAAAAATACGGTGTATAACTCTTTATATAATATTGGAGAATTCAGAATTGTTGATGAAGATGAGACAATTTTTTTTAGAAACACAATCTTAATTTTTGCTATTGTTTTAATAATTTATATTAGGTTAAAATTTAGTTAAAATTATTATTATTAATTACATATTAATATATATATATTAGTATTTTATTTATATTTCAATTATACATTTAATTTCTATCATATATATTTTCATAATTTATACATTTTATTATTTTGTA
>JAOXYD010000135.1:1529068-1542664 GCA_028565735.1 Pinacopodium congolense
ACTTTTTAACTACTTAAACGACTAGATTTTGTTTTTAACGACTCCAAACCACTCTCAACTCTATATATATCATTCCTAAATACTTTTAATAAGTTTATATCATCTGAAAAATGAATTACAAGATCAAATCTCTCAATTATTCAAAGCTTTTTTTTGTTTTCTGTACAACTTTCTTTTAATCACGATTTTACTGTTTTAAATTCATTTTTTGTATTGCAATATTTGTGTTTTTAGTTAGTTTATACCTAGATGAACCTCATAAAACTTTCATTTGATTTTTTGATTCATTAAATTGTTTGTTTAAAGCTTTCAAAGTCAGGCATATCAAATTTGTCTCTATTTTGATTGAACTTTTCTGAATTTCTGTGTTCTTTAATTTTGAACTTGCAAAACCATTTTTATTGATTCAAAATTATCAAACACGTTTTACTCAAGGTCTCAATAGTGCATATGATCATTTATTTTAATTTTTAAGCACTCAAATTGTGTGTTTGAGCTCCAAGAACATAGGCTACCAAAAACTGTCATACTTTCACTTCGACTTCTTTTTCAATTTCGAATTTGTGTTTAAACTCATTTCTGGGTTTTATTGTTTTTAATTTGCTTAAGGTCTCATGAGTTTGCCAGTAATTTTTTTAATTTTTAAGTGATTATATTGTTTGTTTGAGCTCGATCTTTGTAGGTTGCTTAAAGTTGTTCAGGTTTGAGCATTTTAGTTTCTCTCTTGATTTAGATCATTTGTTTTATGTATTAAAATTGTGTTTATTACTGTCATTAATTGCTAACATATAGATTGAGGTTGCAGTAGGTTTGTTGCATTTAATTTGCATCATTTTAGTGATTAAATTAATGTGTTTATAGGTTGGAACTTTAAGACTATATATTTTGACATATTTTGTGTCTAAGTATTTAATATGAAATTTGTATTAATAATCACATTTTTATTAATAAATCTGATTGTTTGTGATCTATTGATGTGTTATGAGTCTTGCCAAATTGTTTAATTAACTATAAATGTTTCAGAATTGAATTTATTGACTGTGCTTTAGTGAAACACCATTGAAGATGTGCTTGGTGACTTAAATTGGGGGAATTAATTTATTTTGATTGTTAACTGTGGTATAGGCTGCTCTTTGCCTTTAAAATAGATTTGTTAGGTTACTGTTCACATAGGATAAAAGAAGATTCGGATTGTGTTACTCCTTGAATGTAAATTAGATTGGATTATGTCTTAATTGTGTATTGACATTTCATATTGCATTTGTTGCATTTGAGCCCTTATCTTATGTTGATTTTGATCAAGATTGTCATAAGATATATAAGATTGGTTCGAAACTTAAAGGAACTTGGATTAGAGGCTGTCGTTGTAGGAAAAAAAATTATAAACTTTGGCTGTATTAGAAAATGCTCCTTTTTTCCATAAAAATATTGCTGTTAA
Organism: Pinacopodium congolense; assembly: GCA_028565735.1. Taxonomy (NCBI): domain Eukaryota; kingdom Viridiplantae; phylum Streptophyta; class Magnoliopsida; order Malpighiales; family Erythroxylaceae; genus Pinacopodium; species Pinacopodium congolense. The sequence goes on from JAOXYD010000135.1 coordinate 1,530,507, forward strand.
GGGTTACTCTTTACCCTCTTTGTGAAAAGTAAGATTGATAGATTATTCTTGACCTAAAACAAGACTAAAAAGGTGTTCTTGGCTTTGAATCAAGATTGTTGTAAAGGTTCCTCTTGCCTTTTAATCAAGATTTTTATAAACGTTCCTCTTGATTTTAACTAATATTGTTGTTAGTGAATTTCCAACAAGTAATTGAAGAAATGACGTAATCTATCTTTGGAATAGGCGAACCTCTATAAATTTTGGTGTTCTTTCTCTTCCCTATCTCTTTTATTTTTGTGCATTTGTATTTGCTTAATTACTGATTGAATTTGTTTAATATTGGCATAAACTTTGGATTTCCAGTTAGATTGAATTTTGGTTAGAAAATTCATTTAATTGAAATTAGTCTAAGGTGTTTAAAGTATTTTATTTTCATAATAATTAGTTCACCCCCTCTTAAGTATCATAGGGTTTACAATTATCAATTTCTTAAAACTTATTTAACGGAGATTAAAAAAATACATTCCATTAATTTTTTACTGACATAACTAATGAAACCTGATATGTGGACATTTACGCAATAAAAAAATACACACATAAATGTTCTTGTATAGAACTTTATCAGTTATTAACTTTTAAAATTTTAAATATAATGACCATTGTTTTTTAGAAATTTTCACTTCAATGTTCATCCTTTAAATTTTTTTAATTTAATAACCAACTTTTTAAAATTAATTCAAATCAGATTAAAATTAATTTTTCTTATAAAAATAATAACTGATTAATATAATAATATTTTATTAAAAAGTATTGTATAAAGTTAACAAATATTTAATTATATGTTAGACTATCTTTCAAATTATATCTAAAATTTAGGCTTGAAAAGTTTTTGATTTAAAAAAATAATTTACAAATAAAATTTTTAAATGAAATATATACAATAATTTTATAATTTTAAAAAATTTTCCTACTAAGAGCAAATCCGGTATTGGTACAATATATATATTCATAATATTTGGCCATATATTGAGTTTTTTTTAATGAAATAGTTTTCAGTATTTTTTAAAAAATATTTTTTATTTTTATTTTTATTCTTTATTGTAAAATAATAATATCCTTAAATATAAATTTATTTATAAAAAATATTTTATAATTGTTATACATTTAATTTAAAGTATTTATTTATTTATAGACTTATCAAGTCTAAATCTTGGGTTTTTTTAAGAGAAAGTCTAATATATTATTAAATATTAGTTAACTAAACTTAAAAATTATTATATTATATTTTCTAATAAAACATTAATGTGCTAATCACTTTATATTTTTATATAAAAATAATTTTAATCTGATTTGAATGAATTTTAAAAATTTTGGACTCTAAATTGTTGAAATTTTTTTGAAGTTAGATACTAAAGCAAAAATTTTCAAAAGGCTAGTCATTAGGTTCAAAATTTTTAAAGATTGATTACTGACAAAATTATATACGTAGACATGTAGTGCATATTTTTTGTTACGTACATCAACAAAAAATTAATGGAATCTTTTTTTTTAAGTTGAATAAGATTTAAAAAGTTGGTCATTAATTAAAATTTTTTAAAAGTTAGATGATAAAGTGAAAAAACTATAAAAAATTAGTTGATGGCAAATTTATTATCCATTTTTTTGTTATATTAAAATGACTATTAATCAACTAATGTAATTTGAGGTCATAGGTATCATATTCTAATTCAAATTATTACAAGAAAATTTTAACATCATTAATTTCTTTAAATTTTATTAATGATTTATTTACTTTTTTTTTCTCAATTTTGAATTTTTTAATTAAAAATATAAAATGTTTTTCAAATAATTAATTATTTTTATAAAATAATATAAGAATAATATAACCTTAATTTTACTATGTCTAAATTTATTTAACAATTTTTAAAACAGATAAATAATTAATCTTTGTTATAATTTATTAAAAAACTAAACTCTTATTAATAAAATTTAAATCAAGTAATTGAATAAAAATATGAATTTTTAATATTTTATGCATTAAGATAGTTGTAAGAAAAAAAATTGTATAGAGCCTTTTGATTTTTATTAAATGTTTATTTGAAAATTTTAATTTTTTAAATTTAATCAATATATTTTAATTTTATAAATTATATCAAGAATCCCTTTAATCTTTTTAATTTAATAAAGTATAGCTCATAGCCTAGATTAACTCATATATATTTAATTATAATATATCTCATAGCCTGGATTAACTCATATATATTTAATTATAATTTATAAATCTATGTTATAATACCTGACAAAAAATAAAATTTTAAATATTAAGTAAATTAAAAAATTCAAAATTAAAATGGTTTATTCTCCATGTGAGAAAATAGCAAAGGTTGAAAAGGCCAAAAATAATTAATGAAGTGGAACAATAGAATAACTGAAATAAATGAAAAAGATAAAAGAATGTGTGCGAGAAGCGAGTCTCCCCAAGCAAGAGTCGAAGAAGAGTCATTCCTTTCCATATATATATATATATATATACACACACACACACACATAAATACATTGCTGAAATACCAAAAGATCAAGTCTTTCTTTTTCTCTTGACCGATCTAAGCAACAAATCACTCACTCATCATTTTTTGTGTGTCCAGCAATCTTCTTTTTCGTATTTTTATGCTTAATTATAGATCAAACTCAGTCAAGATTTAGTCCATTTAGTAGATAGATATAAAGTGGAGATCAGTGGGTTTGATGGGAAATTGCCTAATTGTCTAATGTGGTGTTTGGGTGGAAAGAATCGCGTGAGAACGGTGTTTACTCGTGGTGGAAAATCCATGGCGTTGTGTTAGCGTGATTTAGATTTGCATTAGGGATTTTTTTTTCTTGTAATTTGGGGGAAATGGCGAGTCATAGCTGGAGGGAGGGCATGTCGTCTGATAATATAAAGGGATTAGTATTGGCTGTGTCTTCAAGCGTATTTATAGGTGCCAGCTTCATTGTCAAGAAAAAGGGCTTGAAAAAGGCTGGTGCTTCCGGCATTAGGGCTGGTATTCTTCATATTTTCTACATTTTGGGGGACTTTGATCTTCACTCTTTGTTTGGTTGGTTTATTAATTCATGTGGAAAATAAGACGATTCGCTCACTTTTGAATGTGGGTTTCAATTTGCAGGAAGTGGAGGCTACTCTTACTTGTTTGAACCACTTTGGTGGGTGGGCATGATCACAAGCAAGTATTTTGATATCGCATAGCACTTGTTTAGTTAGCTTTTCTTTCTATTCATCTATTTACCAAACTTAGTCCTCAGGTTTGATTTATTTGTCATCTGGGCATTCTTAATTTCATCCAATCAGATCATATCGTGAAAAATTCTCTGATTTTTCTCATTATCTTCTAACTAATCTATCTGGGCGCTGAAAACACTTATTCCTATTTGAGAATTATAGCTTCGAAGTGTAATTAAAAATGACTGATTCAGATCTTAATATTGAGCAAACTGCCATTATGATTCTTAGCAGCAACATTTGTATCATTAGAATCTAATACATGTTGTCATTGAAACAGTGATTGTTGGCGAAGTTGCTAATTTTGCAGCCTATGCATTTGCACCAGCTATATTGGTCACTCCGCTTGGTGCCCTCAGCATTATTATCAGGCATGATAGGTTACTGACTTGTCTTATGGTTATTGTGCTACTGCCCAGTTCTGACCATCTTATTTTGTTACAGTGCTGTACTTGCACATATTATTTTGCGGGAGAAGCTACATATTTTTGGCATTCTTGGTTGTGTTCTTTGTGTTGTGGGTTCTACAACAATAGTTTTGCATGCTCCTCAAGAACGTCAGATTGAATCTGTGAAAGAAGTTTGGGATCTTGCTACAGAACCTGGTATGATATTTTCGGTCTTAGCTTCTTTCTTCTATGATATTTATTCTTTTCCTTTGTTTACTTTTCCAAGGAAAGGGAAATTGCTAGGAAGCTGGCTGACGATTTGCTATTCTTTTATATCTTTCTTTTTTTTTCCCAGCTTTTCTGTTTTATGCAGCTTTGGTCATAACAGCTGCATTTGTTCTTATATTCCACTTCATCCCTGACTATGGCCAGACGCATATAATGGTTTATATTGGAGTCTGTTCTCTTGTGGGGTCTTTGTCGGTATGTATATGATAAAAAATTGGTGACGTCTTCATTACTTTATCCATTAATTAATTCTTCCTCATTTTTGGATAGTTTGTTTGTAACTTGTTCTTTGACAGGTAATGAGTGTTAAAGCACTTGGGATTGCATTGAAATTGACATTTTCAGGGATGAATCAGCTTATATATCCACAAACATGGGCCTTCACTTTAGTTGTAATTACTTGTGTGCTTACTCAAATGAATTATTTGAACAAGGTAACAAATTTATGTTCTTTGTGTTGCTTTGACTTTAGGTCCTATTAGGTTCTATTGCTTTGTAATTGGCAAATCTGTTACATTTTTTTTTTGTGGCATCATGTTTGAGAAAAGTTGGTGGTTGTATCAATTCTTAATTGATTCTTTTGTATGGTTGTTGCTTTGTGAATTTTTGAGGTGGCTGTACGTATTTTGTAACATCATATCTGTTGTGAAAGTAATTGACCCCTTTTCAATTATGAAAATATGACAATAGCAAATTGGGTTGATTGTCTTTAAGAACAGACCAAATAGTTTGTACAAAATCCAGTAATTGGGAGAACCTTACTACTCTTGCTATTGATAGGACTCTGATGTATTTGTATGTATTTTTGGGTTACATAATCAAGAGAGATAGAGAGCATTATGAAGGTGAAGTTGTCATCACTTGTTAATGGTCCATGAATTTGATGGACATTGTATGGGTCTTTGTTCTTGCGTGACTTGAACATGAAGGCATGATCTCATTTGCAGCTGTTAAGAGCTTCAACTTCTTCTTTGAGTTTCTCTCAGATTATAAGTATCAGTGTTTTCCTCCCCACCTTCCAGAAATTTGTTAATATGTAACCCTCTTTCCCATATATGGCCTGTCCATCTCACATTTATACAGATTTGATATTGAGACCTTGGTGTTCATGTTCAAGGTTCTCAACTAATTTAATCATCTGTCTTGAAGCTTTCCATCTTTGATTTTTTGATACTATATTCTTAATATATTGATTTGGGTTTTCACTTTTGCACTGCAGGCCCTTGATACTTTCAATACAGCAGTTGTATCACCCATATACTATGTGATGTTTACTTCACTAACCATTTTGGCTAGTGTAATAATGTTCAAGGTATATTTATCTGCAATTCTGTTAATTTTGTTTGAGTAGGCGATCATATTTGAAATTTGTGGAGATTTGAGTGCACTTCAGGAAGGATTGATCTAGAGTGCTGATCTTTGAAATTGTCCTTGCCACCGTCATGAATCTTGATTATCCTAATTGGAAATTGAATGCTTAATTCTCCTGTTTTATTCTATATTTTGCCTCTTCTATATTGGTAATAGTTGGAAAGAATCAATGTGGTTAGTAGAAGACAGTTCTCAGAATGTAGCATGGGTGAGAATGTTCCAAAAGTAGAAAGAATCCAGTCTACTATTATGTTTTCGGTCTACTGAGTTGACCTTTAACAAATTTAGGTGCATTTGCACTTAGTTTTATTATCCGGACTAACCATAAATCAGTTTCAGGTGTTTTTACACTTGGTTCTGTTTTCCATCCTGACCATTTATCAGGTTGGGGTGTTTCCATACTTTTAGTACCAAATCTAGGAAGCACTACATTTTTCTTATGGCTAAATCAGCTTTTCGCCTATAGATTCTTTAAGCAATGTATGCCTTAAATTCTGTGCTGCATTCTTTTCTGATTTCCTGAGATATGAAATGTTGCATTGGCTCTCTTTTATTTAGCTCAGGAACGCACTGCCAGTGTTTATTGTTGGATTGTCTTCTAGTCTTTTCTGTTTATTTTGCCTATAATTGACGTTATTGATTTTAGTAACTGTTCATATTTGAATTTGTTGTACCAGGATTGGGATCGACAGACTCCAACTCAAATTGTCACAGAAATGTGTGGTTTTGTTACCATCCTTTCAGGAACTTTTCTTCTTCACAAGACAAAGGATATGGCTGAAGGCATGCTCGTGAATTTTTCTTATTATCGACTCTCTAATATTAATATGTTCCGATAACACCGTATTCATCCCTTCTATATCTCTGCCCCTTATTTCTAGAAACTATTTGTTTTGTATCTGCTAAGACCTAGCTAGATGTTAATCGTTTATATTTATTCGCATTTTGAACTTCAGATTAATGTTTTGTAATGAACTGCAGGTTCAATGACCTTACCTGTAAGGCTTTCTAAGCATTCAGAGGAGTATGGCTCTGATCCTGAAGGCATCCCTCTAAGGCGACAGGAGTCATTGAGACCTCAAAATTGATATATTCTTCTGCAAATTTTGATCATTGCTATGATGGACTTAATGCTACTTTGGGGAGAGGACCAGCTTATGTTGATCTGTATTTTAAGACAAGGTAAGGTGAGATCATGTCTGCTACCTTCTTTCTGGCTTCAGAATGAAGCTAGCTTTCAGCCATTGCTCTGTATACAATTTCCCCTGTTTCAATGACAGGAATCTGCCAATGTAATCCCACATTGTATCTCTGTTTCATTTTTCAAGAATACCAAATGAGTTTACTCAATGAAACGGGATATGAGAAGCTTTTAGCTGACATTCTTATCAACCCTCAATTTGACTGCTTTTTTGCGTGTATTTTGTTGGATGAGAAAAACTGATAATGATAACAATAGGGCAACATTCACATAAAAGTATTTCTCAGCTCGGTAGATGGCTTGATCAAGAAACTCTCAATTGGGTTTTGGTTAAGAAATTTGAATTGTTATATACGCGTTTAAATTGTCTAAATATTGATTCCTATGCAACTTAACTAAAATCAGTGTAATGGCTGGTGGCAAAGAATTGGGGAAATTTTGTGGCCAAAATTATTTGGTTTACACTTAGTTTAGAAATTCTAAACTTTTTATGTCAATTTTACCTTTTCTTTGGTATTTTTTGTGGTCTTTTTCTGCAAGATTTCAGAATTATACGAACCATTTTGCTTGCTCAACAATCAAGGTAAAGCTTGGAATGAAACTTACAGAACGTGGTATTACTAATTATGAATTAGGGACCTCTGAAGGAAAGAAATTAAGCTTAAAATGATTATTTTTATTTCAAGAGATCAAATGTATCAATATAATGTTAAAGATACAGTACACCTGAAAACTGATGCTGAATGGCATCTAAATTGGCAACATTAGAATGACTCTGCTTTTGTATTCCTCAGTTGTATCATCCAAATTTCAATTACCATTACACTTTAGATAAAGCTCAACTGTACAGACATATTCTACAATCTATAAATTTTTCTTGGAGGCTAGTGACTCCATAAGTAGAAAGAATCTTAGAGAAGCTGAACAGCAGCAATGGCAGGAATTTTCTCTCGTAACTTCTGTGTAACAGCAACTCGAACAGTCATTACACCAGCTGCTGGGCCTGTTATCCTGATTTTCACTATTGGCTCCTCAATGGCCACTAACTCAAGTGACCCTCCAGCTGCCCCAACAAGATATGGCCTAATTTCTTCAAGTACCTGTATAAATCGATTGATACCACCGTCGGTAAACCATCATTCAAGTCAAGAATACTATTTTGTTCTGCATAACAAATCAGAATGAAATGATTGTGAATATGCATGCATATAACAGACCAGACAGTATCACTTTCTTTCAATTCCGGCTTTGTGGTGTGGATAATGTCCTTTAGAGAATCTAGCAGCGTCCAGAGGCCTATGGATCATAGTAAAATGTAGCCTACATCATAATGCTATGCTAGCTCAACAGCCTGAATCTTAAAACCATATGCCAAAGATAGTTAACACAAGCCTATTGATGCCTTTTTAACGTAACTCTGAAATTTTAATATAACGTCTTCACAAGAGAATATAGCCCTAGAGTCATTAGCAATTCTGCAACAAGTGTCTGAATTATAGAAGAAAGGACAGTATTGAAACCATGGTGATCTAGGAGACACTATGTGTCAAGCAACTTGTTTTGTGTGTCTTTGTCAAAAGCAAGTTCTTGTCAACCAAAACCGTTTCCTGAGAGAAAGACCTGAATCTCTCTACATGGGATCTATAACATTCACTTGCAATGGCATCTCGGTGAAAGGATTTCAATAGCTGTGCAATATAGGCTTCACTTAAAGGGAAAGTTCAACTCCTATGTTCTGTCATCCTAGATAAGTTTTATCATCCTAGCATACTTTTCATGGCACAGCTGTCACGACTTTGTTTAAACACTTTCCTCATTGAGTTTGAAAGGGAATTGGCAAACGGAAAATCAAAATCAAACAAAAGACCAAGCAGATGGGCTTCCAATCATCAATTTGCACTTGTCAAAACAAGAGCAATGTACCTCTGGACCTAAAGAAGCAATAAAAGCTTCAAACTTTTGCGTGTAATGACTAACATAAGCTGAAATGTAAATATGCAATTAGTTTTCTTGCTTATGATACCATGATACCAAAAAACACTTAAGTATTTTTGCACTACAAAGAAAATAGTATACAAGTTAGAAATACTCAAGAAATTCTGCAATTACAACTTAGATTTCATGTGAGAACTTTGAATGGTTTACCAAAACCATAGAGATTTGAGGTCATAGTTGCAAATGAATAGCCCAAGTACCCTTGACGCTAACTACATTTACATGACCATAACTAAAAGAATAGAACAAAAATTAATATTAATATCAATACATTGTTACACCAACAATTTTAGGCATCAAGGACAAATGCCACTTGATATGCTTACAACCATTTAAATGGCTAATATGTTCTTAAAAAAGAAAAAATAAGAGAATTTTGAAAAGCAGTTGGAGGTAAGGTAATATGACATATGTCACCAGTCATGACCATTAACTCATGGCTTCTTTCCCCTAACGTCTATTGCTAATTTTAATCCATACTACAGTCAGACCTCAAAAAGCTATAATCATTAAAAAAAATTACTAGACAAATCTTCAAACAGCACCAAACAAAAGAACATATACAAGCCAAAAACTGACTAAAATAATCATAATAATAGCACAAATTCGCTACCACAGTTGTGATTTAAAATAGCAGTTAATCTTGGAACTAGGGATGACTTAATTAATTACCTTATCTATATTTTCTTCATTGAGCTCAAGCCCAGTTTCTCCATCAGCTATTGGCTCTACTGCAACAATTTCAGGAATTTTTTCCATTAATCGGCGCTCAATACCCAACTTCATAGTCGTAACAGAAGCTGGACAGGAGCCACATGCTCCTTGCAGCTTCAACCGCACAACATTACCATCAATCTCATGTAATGCCACATTACCCCCATCAGCAATCAGATATGGTCGAACTTCATCCAATACACTCTCAACATTCTCTGCAGTTAGTGGCAATTCAACCGCAGAATCTGGTGTAGCAACAGCTTTTACAACTGCGCAACATTAAAATATGATTATGAATTTGACTCAAAGGTCTATACAAGAAGAAAAATAAGGAACGACAAATAACCACCTCTATGCTTATAAATCTCGTTATGACAATTAAACAAAGATCAAAAAGGGAAAAAACAAAGCTATCTACAAACGTGGTGTTCGAAATACTTCCAAGTCTGAAAGTAACACAGTCAGTTCATTTAGCATCAATCCCAAAATTTTTCCCCATTTTTCACTATTTTGAACCAGTTTATAAAAAAAAATAGTGATGAAAAATTAATAACGAAATCATATTGCATGACCATATGTGTGTAAATGCATACATGAGTAAGTAAACATTGGAATTCAGCGTAAGACCTAACAAATCAATAGTTAGGGTTAAAGTCGAGAAAAAAAAGAATAATCTTTATGAAATTAAACATGAGAAATTCGTCCAAGAAACTGACCCTGGTTCTGAATCCGCACGGAGCGACATGGGTTGCGCCGTACCTGACTGAAGGCGAGCTGGGTACCAAAGAAGCTTGCACTCTATAGGTTTACAGACACCCATTCATTGAATTAACCAACAAAAAAGAAAACCAAAAAACCAAAAATTTAACGTCGAAAGAGAGAGAGAAAGAAGGTTCTACCACGGTGATGGCACGGGAATTGGAGGCTTCTAGAGTTTGCTGAGGCCTACAACAGTAAGTTGGATTCAATACCACGGCTTTCATGTTGATTGATCAAATTTGATTGCTTCGATCGGGAAAGAAGAAAGAGTAATCGATAGGGGTGCGTATTGCTTATATGCGTGATTGATTTGATTCTGTTCTCTATGTGTTCGATGAATGTAGGGTTTGGTCTGATTTTGTGTTCTGTGATACTCCATTTTCATTGGGGATCAGTAGCCGACTTCATTTGAAAATTGTTTAATTTTTGTTTTTTAGTGGGATCTTTTTTTTGTTCAGTCATACTTGACGAATTTGCTACCTCTACAAATTGTTAATAGTAACAAAATTATTATCAATTAGATTTTAACTTGTTGTTTGAGTTTTTATTTTTATTTTTTTAATATAAAAATTTTAAAAAATAATATATTGATGTAGACTAATAATAAAAAATAACATAAAATTTTAAAAAAATACTCAAAATTTAATACAAATATATAAAAATTACAACTAAAAATTATAATAAACAACTCAATTTAATTCAACGGATCCTTAATTTTAAAAAAACTATTTATATCAAATTGATCATTACTTTAATCCTTATTCGTTAGGATTTGAATTATTGTAGTTTAAAATCCTTTTTTTGCATCCAAAATTTTAATTTATGCAGTAATTGTTTTTTTAAATATGCACTAATTGTTTTGATAGTAAATTATGCACCAACTTTTTTATTTTAAAATTAAAAATATTAAATTTAATATTTTTGTGAATTTAATTCTAATGACATAGAGCACGAAAAAAAAAAGAATGTTACTTTAAAAATTCTTTTAAGTTATGAGATTGTATTATGTCATCTAAAATAATTTAAGTAGTGATTTAATAGATATGAGATGAATATCTAGTATTTTGACTAAAATTTAAGTGGTAATATAACAATAACATTTTATTTAAATAAATACAATACATCACCCTTTTCTCAAGAAAATTAAAAAAATGTAAAGACCCTTTCTGGAGTAGGTGAAACTTTTATTATATAATGGTAATTGAGAGATTGTTAATTGTAAGTTCTAAAATAATATCTCTTGATTTAATATTTTTATAATTCCATCTTATCATAGTTGGGGACAGCATCTGCCTTGATTTGCATGTTTAAAATCAAGAAATTCACTAGCGTTTCCAATGTATTCTAGTACAAATCCCGTACTTAACCACACGGAAACATAATACGAGTTATTATTTGCAATTATATTCATTTTCAAATTATTCTTATATGTGTTATATTGGATTCTTTTTTTAAAATGTTATATTGGATATTAATGGAATAATTACTGCAACTGAAATATTTTGATAGTTATAATATTTTTTTAAATATGATGGCAAATTTTTAATTTAAATAGCCCTCAAAATTATTTTTAAAAAAATGTATTGCCATTAAAATAAATTTAAGTATGAGTGTGAATTAAATAAACAAAGTAATTCAAATAGTAAGATCCACACATAATTCATTATATTTTTAAAAACTATTTTTATCTTTTTTATAATAAAAAAATTAAACAAAAACAACAATACTTAATGTTAATATTATAATATTTTGTATGAAATAGAGATAATAGTTACATAAACGAGTAACATTTTCGAATTTTTTCAGTTGAGTGAATAGTCTTTAAAAACTTTAATTAAATAATTAACTTTTAAATAATTTTTCACTTAAAATAAAAAAATTAACTCTATTATATTGATACCAGCAGAACCAATGGACTTTATTATACTAGTGTCTATGTAGTAAAAGTATCACGTCAATATCCACATATACATGCATCAATCTTTAAAAGTTTTCAATTAAATGAACAACTTTTCAAAAAATTTTCAATTAAGTGAACATCCTTTTAAAAATTTCAATTAAGTTAGTAACCTTCTAAAATTTATTCAATTCAAGTCAAAATTAATTGAGGAAATCAAAACTACAATCGATTAACAAGCAAGCTAAAGCTAAAGAAAATAAGACTAAAAACAGAAAATAATGG
>JAOXYD010000135.1:1569681-1579707 GCA_028565735.1 Pinacopodium congolense
CATTACTAGGAATAGATACAGCAGATAATTGATTCACAAATGATTCATTTTCCTTTGACAATATATGATAAGACACAAAATTACTTATGGGATACTTAGGTTGTGAATTTAAGAACAGGTTCATAGTTTATTTTATGTATTCCTCTTGTGACTCAGTTGGGTAGCACTTTTAGATGGGTTGGTTCAGAATTTACTTGAGATTCAGAAGTGGAACCTGCTTGAGAGAGCAATTGGTTAAACAGTACTTCGTGAAGGGGGGAAGCTGCTGGTGGTATCACTTCCATCTGATCTTTTAATCTTTCAACATCTATACATTTTTATAATTAGATGTGTACTTTTTATGATTACAAAAAGGGAGAGAATGATAGTTGTGATCTTAGAAAGTATTAGTATGAATATTTGACACAAGAAAAAGAATTTTTATACCTCTAAATCTTCGACACAAGGAAAAAGATTAAACCCAATTTAGGTATTAAAAATCTTTTTTCTTGTGTCAAAGATTTAGAGGTATTAAAAAATTATTATTAAATTTAAACATATTTAAACCCAATTTAGGTATTAAAAATCTTTTTCCTTGTATCGAAGATTTAGAGGTATAAAAATTCTTTTTCTTGTGTCGAATATTCAGACAAGAAATAGAATAATACTTAAATTAGGTTTAAATATATTTAAATTTAAGATTTAAATCTTCTTGAAATTTTAATAAGTTTTAGATTATTTTATTTAGATTATAATTGAATATACAATTTTTTAAGTTATATAAAATTATACTTAAATTAATCTATTTTCATCATAAAAATTATTAATTTAAAGTAATTATTATTATATTATTTTCACAATAAATATATTTGTGTTACTCTCACATATATACATTATTATAGATATTAAATTTATAAAAATAAAATATTTTAATGGTTTTTTAAAATTTTAATTTATTACTTTATTAAAAGAATACAATATTTACAGCACGTATTTATTTAATTATTAACAATTTATTTTAATTATTAAATTAATTCATTAATTAGATTTAATATTATTTAGGTCCTTATAATTTGATAAATTATCAGTTAGGTTCTTATAGTTTAATAAACTATTAAATAAGTCCTTAAAATTTTAGATTACTTTCACTATTAGTCCAATACCACATGATGTCGTGTGACACTATTATTAGACAAAAATAAAAGAGGGACTAATGGTAAAAATAATTTGAAACTTTAAGGATCTATTTGATAGTTTTGAAACTATAAAGATCTAATTAATAGTTTACCAAACCATATAGACCTATATGAATTTAACTCTAAAATTTATTTCAAACTTTGTTAATTATAAAAAATCAAACAAAATACTTCAATTTAATCATATATAAAAATTTAAAAATATCTTTTTAAAATCAATGAATCAAAATAAATTTTATGACATTTAAACTCAATTATTAAAACTTATTATTTTTTTAAGCTTTGGACTCGGGTTTTGGAGAGTCCGGCCTCGACCCGGCCGGTTATCACCCCTACCTAGTCTATGTGCTTGCCCTTTCAACAAAACCAAAAGTTGCTTTGACTAAAGGCATGCAGACGTTGTAACCTATGCATCAAATTATGTCTGCAAGCACCTGAAACTCTGCTGTCTCCATGACAACTGTACAATAGTTGCTCTTTAACAATGATGAAGTGACATCTGGACACCGATTCATAAGCTAAGACAGCAACTAAAGCTGTTAAATTCGATGTTGTTGGAAATCAACACTGATTTAAAAAAAAAACCATGAGGCAGCCTAGGCAGGACTCTGAACCCACAAAATTCCAGAAGAAAAGTTTAGAACTTTCTTGATTTTGTCTTCAGGAATCAACAATGTCCGCTGTGAAATGGCATTTTCAAGAGAATATCTTCGATGGGTTCGAGTATCTTTGGCCCTTTTTCAGTTCACTTACAAAGTCTAGCTTTCCACCTACAGTCTCTTGCATCCATGGCGTTTCCTATACTCCCCAGAGCTTTTCTTCCTCTTCTTCTTCTGATGCTCTGCGGCTCCTATCTTCATGCCATAGCTCAATATGAAGAAGAAAGATATGCACTTTATGCACTGAAATCCAGCTTTAATGACACTTTTCTAGACAAAAACTGGATTGGCCCTCAATGTGATAAACAGCTTCCAGAGCTATGGCGTGGTGTCAGATGCATCAATGGTCGTGTTAGTGAAATATTTTTGGAAGGAATGGGGTTGGAAGGGACGATTCAGACTGATGCATTGAGCAGCTTCACTGATCTATCCATTCTTTCCTTGAAGAACAACTCCATTTCAGGGAACTTAATGAATTTCACTTCCAACCAGAAGCTGAGGCAAATCGACTTGTCAGGAAACAATTTCAGTGGTCCAATCTCTGAGTCTCTGCTGTCTCTCAATCTCCTGGAATCACTGCAGCTTCAGGAGAACAATCTGTTAGGTCCTATCCCGGCATTCACTGCTTCCAGCTTGAAAGCTTTCAATGTATCTAACAACAACCTGAATGGTAAGATTCCTGAAACTCCATTGCTCCAATCATTTGGCCCTGAATCATATTCCAACAACCCTGGACTGTGTGGTCCTCCAACATTGGAACCTTGTCCTAGCAAATATGACACTGCAAATAACAGTAATGAAGAAAGCTCTACTAAATCCAGCAAAAGTTCCAAGTCCCAATTGCCTATAATGTTTCTGCTATTCGATATCGTCGGCCTTCTTGCAGTACTTCTGCTCTTTTTTCTTTACTGGAAGAAGTCTCGCAAGCTTGACAGGAAGATCAAAGAAGGGGCAGCAGAGGAAGGGAAGGAGGAGGATAGTAATATGTATTATGATCCTGACGATGTTGGATTCGAGGAGTTATCGAAAAGCTTCGGAAATGTCGAATCGGAAGGAAGCCAAGTAGTACATGTTGCAGAGCAGCAAAGGAAGCTTACATTCATGGAGGATGATGAAGTGTATTTTGAACTGAATGATCTGTTGAAAGCACCTGCTGAGGGGTTGGGGAAGGGGATGTTTGGGACTAGTTATAAAGCTATGATGGAGGGTAGGCCACCAGTTGTTGTAAAGAGGCTGAAGGAATTGAGATCACTAACTGTGGATGAATTCACTAAGCAATTGCATTTGATTGCCAGTCACAAGCACCCCAATTTGCTGCCATTTTTGGCTTACTTCTATTCCAAGGATGAGAAGCTACTGGTCTACAAATACGCAGAGAAAGGAAACCTCTTTAGAAGAATTCATGGTAAGTTGGTTCTTTGTGTTCTCCAAGGTTGTGTTCATTGATATGGCTAGGATAGTACTTATATTCATAGCTATGAGCCCAAAGATTCAAAGGGTAGGACTATCTAACATTGTTTTTAAGAATTTCTCTTAAAAAACATGCAAATTGAAGGTATATTTATTATCACTTGTGAAAATGACCAATTAATTCATTAAAAAAACAAAATAATTCCAAAACAAATTTGTTACCTGATCAAAAAAATAAATTTAAAAAATTTTATAAATATAATCTTTCAACGTATAAATCTATTAATTATAAAGATAAGAAAGACTTATATATTTATAGAACAATATTAGAGTTATTTGCTTCTTGTATTTCAAAAAATTTATAAGATACATCAAAACAATTATTTTGGGAATGTTTAGATAAGTTGTAGATTGTGATTTTTGTTATGGTTATTGTATTTTTATATTAGTTGTTGTATTTTTTTTTCAATTTTTGCGTTGTATCAGTGTATTTTCTTTATCAATTTTTATATTTAAAAAAATAGGAAAGCAAAACTAAAAATCAAAACGAATCTAAACAAAACCATAAAGGGTATGTTTATTATCACTTATATTTTTAATTTTTAAAATACAGAAATTAAGGAAATTTGTTAGTTATATTTTATTTTAGTTTTGTTTTTAAAATAAAAAAAACTAAAACAGAAATCAAAACGATTTTTTCATTAAATAATTGATATAATCTATTAATTTATATGTATTTTTAGAAATATGTAAGAATATTTTGATATAAAAATTTGAATTTATTTTATATTTAGTGGTCTTCACTAAATTAATTTTTTATTATAAATTTAAAAATAAAAATTTTTAATTTTTTAATTATAAACATCGATCAAACATATTAAATAGGTATGATACCAAAAACAACTCGTAAGTAATGAACCGTATGTTTCTCAGTATTTAGCTCCTTTTTACCATTCATTCAGTTTTTTTGATCCATTTTGAAACTATAACAGGAGAAAGAGGAAGAGACAGAATTCCATTTAGATGGAATGCAAGGCTAGCAGTTGCAAGAGGAGTAGCAAGAGGCCTGGAATATCTTCACACCAATACATCATCAAACGCACTAGCCCCACATGGAAACCTGAAATCATCAAATGTCCTCCTGAGTGACAACGACATGGTTCTTGTTTCAGATTATGGACTCACTCCACTGATAGCTCAGCCTATAGCAGCTCAGCGAATGGTTGCATATCAATCACCGGAATATCAGACTGCAAAAAGGGTATCCAAAAAGTCCGACGTTTGGAGTTTTGGTTTCCTCCTTTTGGAGCTCCTGACAGGAAGAGTGTCAGCTCACTCTGCTCCACCAGGTTCCAAGGGTGTGGACCTGAACAACTGGGTTCATAGAGCTGTTAGAGAAGAATGGACTGCTGAGATATTCGACACAGAGATTTCTTCACAGAGAAGTGCAGTTACTGAAATGCTTAGACTCCTGCAGATTGCAATTAGATGCTGTGATAAGTTGCCTGACAAAAGACCTGAGATGTCTGAGATTGTGAGAGAAGTGGAAAACCTGAAGGTGACTGCATCATCAGAAGATGAAGATGATATGTCAGCGGATCAATCATTGACTGATGAATCGTTGTCAATGAGTGGTTCAGGGACAATGGCTGATGAAAGATGGAGATGATGCCAAGTTACCACTACTCTTTGAAGACACTCTTTAAGCATTAGATCATTTATCTCCAACTTTGGCTTTCAAAATCCAAAGAATTTCAGGTGAGGTGACTGCTGCTGCTATTACTGCTGGTAAATGACTCCATAGATAATGTTGGTTGGTTCTTCAATTTTATAATAAGCTTAAACTTTTCCTTTGTGTATATTATATTTCGGAGAACTTTCTTATGTCTTTTCATTTCAAGGGGAATTGCTTTGCAGCTAATTTGTTATTTATTATTCAATAATATGAAACTTGCCATATGCGTTGTGTTCATGTAAAATGGTTTGTGTTTTAATGCAGTTTACATGTCAATCTTATAATCTTAAAATACTTTATTAAATATAATTGGTTAACATGGAGAACCCTGATTAGTTCACGTGTTATATAGATTTCACATTTACATGGCATTTGACGTGATAATATTGTGGAACTTACATTAAAATTTTTAAAAATGAAATGTCACGTGACAGTGTCATGTCAACATGTGGGATTCAGGTGACAAGTGAATCAATCAAGACGTGTTACGTGACACATAACGGTCAAACTTGACAAAAATTTGACCAGAATTATTTTTAAACGTTCTTAAAACGTTAAAATTCTTTTTAAACATTTTTAAAATATTATAATTTTTTTTAACACTCTAAAATATTATAATGTGACCTGGATATTAATAAAAATCTTAGGGTTTAAATAGCGCTTTTGCCATTTAATAATAAGCTTAAACTTTTCCTTTGTGTATGTTATATTTCAGAGTACTTTCTTATGACTTTTCATTTCAAGGGGTATTGCTTTGCAGTTAATTTGTTATTTATTATTCAATAATATGAACCTTGCCATATGTGTTGTGTTCATGTAAAAATGGTTTGTGTTTTAATGCAGTTGACATGTCAATCTTATAATCTTAAAATACTTTATTAAACATATTTTATTCTTGAAATTATCATAGTATATAGCATAATATAAAATGATCTTTATTTTATTATTACAAAACTCAATCTACATCCCAATTTTTAAAATTTGCCAAAAACATTTTCTATTATCAACACATTTCCTGGTCAAAATTTTGAATATTAAATATTTTTATAAATAACAACTCAAAATTTAATAATTATGTTATTTATTAAGATTCCCAAGTACATTTTTCATATGCAATTAACTATAAAAAAAATTTTACTTACCAAAAAAATAATTTACTCATAATTTCAAACATCTGAAGTAATTAACTCAAATTTAAACCATAAAAGTTGTAAAATTCAAACATCTGAACTAATCACATCCGTTTCAGGATAATAGGAATCTAATTGACTGAATACAAAGTTATTTGACTAAAGTTATATAATCGAATATTATAAAAAGTTATTTGGACTAAACATCGAAGCATCGAGCTAAATCCACGAGACTAAATTTATGCCATAAAACACTTAGTCAAACAAATGTAACATGAGTTTAGAAAAATAAATATTGATGCAGTAAAATTTAGACCAAATGGTTTGCTTTCCATAGCATCAAACACTAAATAAATTGGCAACTTCAGTAAACAAAAACATCAATAGTCTTCTAGCAGATCTGACATAAATTCAAGCTGATGCAGAATATCTCACTTAAGAGGAATGAACCTAGATGAGTGAGTGGCACCAACACCAGGTCTTCCATGCTTAACAGGCTTGTAACTGATGGAAAACTCAGCAAGGTAATGGCCAATCATCTCAGGCTTGATCTCAACCTGATTGAAAGTTCTTCCATTATAAACCCCAATGATGCTACCGATCATCTCAGGCACGATTATCATATTCCGAAGATGAGTTCGAACTGGTTCTGGCTTCTCACCAGGAGGGGCCTCCCTTTTCTGCTCCAAACACCATCACAGGCATTACTCAGATATCATATACCAGGAAATCATTCATGAAAGATATAATCGATCTCAAAGAGCTCAATAAACAAGATATTGTACAGAAACGTAAGACACATTCTTGTTCAACAACAATGTCATACACTAGACAGAAAATTAATCTATAACCACTCACAAGCAGCCAAACACCACAGAAAAAGAGGTTGTCATTCAGGTTTTCTGTTCAAGTTAATCCACACATAGGGGTAGATAATTGTTGTCCATTCAACACTAAATAAACAAGCCAAGACAGGTTGCAACCAGAACATTGATAACAAATTCCATTGCTAACAAATATGTTAGCCATAAGTCATTAGCTACTACCTACAAGCTTATTAAATTCTATCCCTTTAGCACCCAGTAATGTGGTCTACTCATTACCAACATGTAAAGATTTCTTAAACAACAAAGGAAAAAGATCAAAGAGACCGTGCCATCAATTGATCATATAGATGAAACAAATAAGCAGAATGATGATAATACCAGATAAGAACTTGTATTTAAGCCTTAATAATTAAAATTTATAACATTATCAGACAATTCTGTAAAGTTTGATAAGGGATGCCAAGGGTTTTAGAACTTTCCAATCCTCAAAATATGCAAGAAACTAAGAATGCTTAGAAAACACTTTGATTATACAAACAGAAACATCTTCTTGAACTTCAGAAATTAGCAACAAATCACACAGTAACATTCACAACCAGTGAGTATCTTCCCTTTTTTTCTTCCACGTTCCTAATTCTATGATCAAATCCCAGTCAAAATAAAAGCAAACGCAAAAGAAGTGATTGAAGATAAGTTACAGCTTGGCGAAGCTTCTTGATGAGGGCCATGGGCTTCCTCTTCAGACCTCTCCGGAACCTATAACAGAAACATGAAACGAAAAAAAAATTATGAAAAACCCTAACAAAACCCGGAAATCCTTCAGAGACCAAAAGAGGAACCCATATTACCTTCTGCGAGCACGGGCGTTGAAAAGCTTAACGAGCTCATCAGTGGACATATCAAGCAAAGCATCCAAGTCGACCCCCCTGAAGCTGAACTTCTTGAAAGTTCTCTTCTTGGGTAGTCCTCCCGCAGCAGCTACATCAGTCTCAACGTCCGCCTAAGAATAACACCGTACACGGCCACCATCGTTCAAAACAAATAACCCACGTACAAAAACGCATCCTACATTAAAGGGAAAAGAAAACAAAAAGAGGGTAAGGAGTTCTAACCATGCGCTGATTGCCTGTAAACTTCAAAACCCAAAGACGTCTACTTTGCAGATGACTGATATGCGGCTGCTTAGGGTTCTGGAGAAAATTGGTTCAATTTATATAAGATCCGAAGGATATGGGATTTTTTTTCCATAATCTTTTTTGGGTTGGGCTGGGCCCGACCCAAGAATTATTCGTAATCCAAGTTTGACTTTGTTATTTTTTTTATGTAATTCTTTTAATTTTTAATTTTATATTTGCAAATACTATTTAGTTATTACATAATTTTTATATTTGTAAAGTTTTTATTTTATTCATAAACATAAAATAAAATTATACTATAATTTGAAAATTGGTAATGTTATGTTATCTATTGCAATAAAAATAATCATGTAATAATTAAATTATAGTATAAAAGATTTAAGTAATAAATTTTATGAAAAAAGTTAATTTATCACAAATTTTACTATATTTAGCCTCAGGATAATTTTTTGAATAATGTTAAGATAAAAAAATTATATGTTAAGAAATGTGAAATTTTTTAAAATTAATCTATTCCTTTAACCATAGAATAAATAGAGCTCTACTTCCTAGCTATTAAAAAAAAATTCTACTAGAGGCTACAATATATATGTATATATAGTAAAAACTTTTACTAGGTTTAGAGCATGTACTACTACTTATAGTTAGCTTTTCAAGTATTATACTAATGTAAATACACAAGATACTTAATAAGGGGTTGAATTTTTAAATGGCATATCTTAAAACAATTTGTTTGGTTTGTCAACGTATAAGGAAGCTTACATTTACACGTTGACTTTTGGCCAAATTTAATAATAAGGAAAAGAAAATTTACCTACACTCATATATTATTGTGATAGACATTTAATAACTTTAAATTTTATTACAATGACGAATTGTCACATTAGTACAAGAATCCTACAATTCCATTAAAAATTAAAGAAACATTAAATGACAAATTTATCACTCTTTAATCATCAAATTTACAAAAAATTTAAAATTTTTTAACTTTAAAATTTAAATGTTAAACCTAAATATCATAAATAGTTAAATACTAAACTTTAAACCTTTAAAACCTAAATCTTAAATCCTAAAAATCTAAATTATAAACTTTAAAACTAAAAAACCTTTAAATAATATAATAATAATATTTTAAAATATACTATAATATAGTCGTAGAATAAAATATACAACACCTTCTATACTTTTTAAATTTGAAACAAAAAGACAAAGTTAGCTTGGAGATGTTTAGTTGAATTGTGAGTTAGTAATTTTTTTGTTGTGATTGTTATATTTTTATATTAGTTGATATGTTTTTTTTTTCAATTTTTGTGCTATATTAGTGTGTTTTCTTTATTGATTTTTGTATTAAAAAAATCAAAATAAAAAATCAAAGCCTAACTAATAATATATTAAATACCATATCAGTACCGAATTGATCTAAAAAATAATTATGTACCAATACCGATTAATATTGATATCGTTTCAAATAATTTTTAAAATTATAAATTAATTCTTAAATTTGATAAAATTTACAAAATGATCTATTATTTAATTTTTAACTTAACTTTAAAATTAAAAATACCAAAATAAAAAAATTTCTTAAAAAGATTTTTTTTAAAAATTTTAAAAAATTTTAAAAATTTCGGTACCAATTATACTAACCGCTATTAACCGGTATTTGAATACGACAAGTACCAACTGGTACAGTTAGTACCGATACGGCACCAAATACTCTAACTAAACAGGGCTAGCTTTTCTCTTACTAAAATATTAAACATAACTAAATAGGGCTAGCTTTTCTCTTATTAAAATATTAAACATATCCCTGTTGTACAACACAGTCCCTAAACACATGTTTTTTGGAAGAAGATCTTAATCCCAAGTTCCTAAGAGCTGTTTGGTATCACTTCTGTTTTTTCGTTTTTGTTTTTTATTTTTATTTCTTATTTTTGTGTTTATGTTTTTCTTATGA
>JAOXYD010000135.1:1599445-1617845 GCA_028565735.1 Pinacopodium congolense
ATATTTTAGATGTTCAATTTTTATATAAATATAATAAAATAGAATAATATTTACTAATTTATTAAATAATTAATATTTTATCTAATTAATAATAAAATCATATAATAAAACTATGTAAAATAATATATACAAAATTTATTTTATAAAATTTAATTTTATAATTTTAAAAAATTAGTACGTAGGCTGTTATCGGTAAGGCGAAAACTTATACCGATTTTTACATCATTAATAGGAAGGCCTCTTCTTGGCCCTTCATTAAGGAGGGCCTCCTGGCCATTTCACCCGATGAATCATCAAAAACGTGATATTGACGGAAAGCATGTGAACGTATGTATATGGAGAGAGTCTCAACACGTTACAGATTTGAGCAAGGAACACGTCTACTTAATCATTGGGATGCTCTCTTATCGTAGACTTTTCTTGTCAACCAGCCACACTTTAAAGGTATTCCCAATCAACCGTTTCCCTTCCGTAACTTCGGAGGATCCGTTGACCGGCCATTTCATACTTCTCGTTTTCATTGTAGTATCCTATCCGGATTTTAATTATACTTTTCTCTCAGTTCATTCTTATCTTTTTACTTTTATTGTTTATGGGCTGATTTCGTTTGCTTTCAACTCTAGTTTTCCTTCCCTTTTTTCTCGATGCGAGTTTGGTAATTGCTTCATTTTTGGGACTGCCGTACATGTATTAACTTGTTCTACTGATTGGATTTGAGGTTATAATCTGTTCATTTTACTTAGGGTTTGTGGAGAACATCTGAGAGTGATTAATGGGGTCGACGTTTAGCAGAAATAGTTCAGGTAAAGAGGATTTTGATGCATCAGGAAGCCAAATTTACAAGAGACGTAAGTCGTTAGTTACCTGTGAGGGAAACTCTCGGTTGATTCCATGCCTTCCGGATGAATTATCACTTCAAATCCTTGCACGGGTTCCCAGGATATGCTACTTGAAATTGAAGTTGGTGTCTAGGACCTGGAAGGAAGCTTTAATGAGCTCTCAAATTTTTGAAGTCAGAAAGGAGCTTAGAACAACAGAAGAATGGCTATACATACTGACAAAGGCTCAAGATAATCAGTTGTTCGTGTATGCTTTGGACCCTTTGTCTGGAAGATGGCAAAGGTTACCAAAATTGCCCACAGGTGCTTTTGAAGATGAACCCCAGAAAGGTTTTGGTGGCCTTGGAATGTGGAATTTGGTGAATCCTAGATGCCGGATTTCGTGTGCGGTGAGAGGATGGCTGGGAAGGAAGGATGCCTTCGATGCATTCCACTTCTCTGGTTGTGCTCTTGGAGCTATTAATGGTTGCCTCTATGTGATAGGAGGATTTTCGAAATCTTCGGCCACCAATCGGGTGTGGCGGTACGATACAATACTGAATTCTTGGAGTGAGGTCACTCCAATGTCCACTGGAAGAGCCTATTCTAAGATAGCCATCCTAAACAACAAGCTTTTTGTTGTTGGAGGGATCACTGGAGGTCGTGGTGGAGTAACCACACTGCAAAGTGCCGAAGTGTTTGATCCTCATACTGGTTTATGGTCTCAAATGAAAAGCATGCCTTGCTCTAAAGCTCAATTATTGCCCACTGCCGCTCTTGCTGATCTATTCAAGCCTATTGCAACAGGAGTAACATCATACAGAGGAAAATTATTTGTGGCTCAGAGTTTATATTGCTGGCCGTTTTGCATTGATATTGGAGGAGAGGTTTATGATCCGGAGTTGAATTCATGGATTGAAATGCCAGTTGGCTTGAGTGAAGGTTGGCCTTCAAGGAAACCTGGTACAAAATTGAGTGCCCTAGTCAATGGTGAGTTGTACGTGTTAGATGCATCTAGTTCTCGTGATATTGATAAAATTAAAGTATATGACTACCAAGATGATACCTGGAAAGTTGTGGTTGAATACACCCCTGTTCATCAAGACTTTACTGATTCAGATTCTTCCTATCTACTTGCGGGTATACTTGGAAAGCTCTGTATAATCACTAAAGATGGCAATTGTAAGATTACAGTTTTGCAGGCTGAAATTGAAAGTGATTCTACTTCTCTACCATTATCTTCAACTTCTTCCTCAAGCAATCGCTTTCATGAAGCACTGACGATGAATTTTTGGACTGTTGTTGCAACTAAGAACACCATGTCAACTGAACTGGTAAGTTGTCAGACACTTGATACCTAATATTGTCATAATGAATGATTGAATTAGCTACCACATTCGTCTATATTTTTACTTTGATGACGGGATATGATTTGGTTTGTATCTTGGGGTTGATGTGCAAATATGTAATCTGCATGTCGAAGTTCCTCATCATCAGACAGCTTAAAGAATTTTTTTTTTCCGTCTTTGGAGTTGTTCTGTTACATGGATTGTGATCTACAGATTTTAGATTGAATAGTATGATTGCTGTTGAGCATATGTAACATTGTTTTGGCTAACTCAAATACATGACTTGACTTTAAATGGATTTCAACTTATTTTCATTAGATGGCTTGTGCTTTAACTATCAAAACTATCATTTATATCTAGCTCGAAATACCTCGATTTCATTTTTGACGATATTGATCAGCTCGTTAGTCCTAGGATGGTATACAAACTGGTTTGGTACACCAGACTTCGTTTCACTTTTCCTTGCAAAGTAGTGGATGCTGGAGCGTGCGCAGTAAAGAAACATAGCTCATGCAGTTGAAACGGTGAAAGTCGTAATACAGCTTTTACGTACCCCTTTAGTTGGACTATGTTTTTTATCTTAGTTTTCTATTTTTTTAAATACAAAAATTAAAAAAAACACTAATACAACAGAAATCGAAAATCATAACTCAACTAAACATTCTCTTAACCTTCACCTTTTATTTGACTGCATGGAAAAGCATTAATCCTACTGTAAGTGGTTGTGTCAGCATAATTTGCTCTTTTCTTAATGCTCTACTGACGAAATGGAGATATCAAATTCTATAAGGCTCTTAACAATATAAAAAACACAAAGAAAAGCTTGGTAACTTACCAGGTTACTTGATAATTAATTTCTGACAAAATCACTGAAGAAAATGATATTTTTTACCCTTTTCTATACAGTTCTGCAAGAAATGAAGCAATTGAAACTCTGGATGATAGCTTTTAAATGTTACTGATCAAAATAGCAGCTTTTACCCAACAAAAGAAAGCAAACAAACTTTTTTTTTTTGGGTTCTTATGGACTAACGGATGTCTCACGGATAGCAAAGGTGGTACGCATGTATCCTTGCTACATGTAATGAGGACTCTAAAAACAGCAAAATAGTCATAACAAGTGCAGAAAATACTGAGCTGCTCCACTGCCCCATCTTAAATGCTGTGATGCTCTCAGTTTCACACACACCAAACGTTCTTAAAAAATCCAAGCTATCTTGCTCATTTAACCATTCCTCAAGATAAACATACATATTAGCCCGTCAGTCCAGGCCAACAAATGCATCAATTTCTCAAACTAAGATCAAGAATGTAGATCAAATTGTCCAGATTCTACTCGAGTGAAGATGCTCTAAGCTGATTTCATCTCCATAAAACAACATGCATCTAAGATCATTGACAGTATCATAACAAATTTCAATTATAGCTGTGCATGTAAGGCCTTTGAGAGCAGATGCACCGAAATGCCTGTTCTATAAAGCAGATATAAACAGCATAAAAGACTGAAGCAGAATTCCTCAAAAGTTTTATCACCAGAGAGAATTTTCAAGCCCTAGCCTATCCAGGAAAATTAAAAAGCAACTTGTCGTCGTCTTAACCATTAATAAATGAAAAAGACGATAGTACCGTGTTTAAATTATAAGCAGAGTAGATAAAGACAGACAGTTTAGAACTCTTTCCACGGAACTACCCATAATACGACTCAAAACTTTGGTCCCCAAATGGCCTACGTACATCTCTCAGCTCACCAGTATTGTTAGGGAGCTCCTCTGCACCACCATCCTTCACTGGGAAGACACACTTAGAAACCAAAGAAGCCAAGTTCACTTGCTCTCTCCTTCTCAAATGTTTCAAAATACTGATATATGATTGTGACTGCAAGAAGGATTCCTGTGCCTGAACCAATTGCACCCATAAAATCTGCCAACACTGTCAGTGCACCGATGCACATGCCTCCAAAAGCTGCAGCTGTTGGTATATAGCGATTCAACTCCTTCTGCAAGTTGGATTCCCTATGCCCGGGCATAACCATTTGTTGTTCCTGCACAGTAAAATGAGTAAGTACTTAACAAAAGTGAAACTTGAGTAGACATAAATTTGGGGAAAATAGGACGAAACAAAGTAATATAGCAGAGCAGTCCAAAAGAGTTGACCTTGTCAAATAAGAGAGAAATATATAAATGAATGAGAAATGATGGCAAAGTTTGAATCTTGAAACTTAATAACTAAATGAAACAGAACTCAAAGAAATAGACTGCTGAAAGTCTTCCTTTTCGATAATGAAATGTGAAGGTAACAGGAAAGAGCAGAAGAACAGCACTTTTTATGGTTCTAACTCTGATCTTCAAATGAAAGGATGTTGGTATAAGGCCAAAACCCCCCAAATGATGCAGCAGCAAAAACAGTGAGAATAGTTGAATAACTGACAAGTCAATCTTAAGGTAAAACCAACAGCATAAAGAAGCATATTCACAACAAGCTGCAGATGTGCCATAAGATTTATTATGAAAAAAATTCTCACCACCAACACTGAAAACATAAAATAAAACATGAATGAACAATGCGGTTGCTTACCTTAAGCTGCTTGGCCACGTCTTTGGCAGAGGATCCAGAAACTTCAATCCAAGTTTTTGAGAAAAGAGCACATGCTGACAACATAAACACAAGATAGAAAAGTGCATGGAACGGATCTGCTGCCATATCAGCCAAACTGCAACAGAGGGATATGTTAAAAATTTCTTCACTTAGAGAAGAGGTATTTGAAGTTAGGGGAGCAAATTATCACAAACATAGATGCAGTTATGGTAGTTTTAGAAATAAAATTAAATAATCACCTCGATGGTGCAGTAATATAATATGCAATGCCACCAACAGGAGCTGAGTGACCACCATATTCTGATTCCTTCCATTTACCCAAAAGATTCACAAAGAAATTTCCACTGTACCTCCTGTGCAATAACTGGAGAAAAAAGAAAGGTTACTAAACTAGCAGATCAATCAAACTTCAACCTCCAAATATGAAGCCAGTACCTGGGAGATGAAGTAGAGGTTAGACACAAGAGCTGATTGTAGAATAATGGGCATGTTGGAAGTGTAGAAAAGCTTGATAGGATATGAACCCTGCTGCCCACGAGCATTTTTTGACCTCACAGGCAACACAACACGGAACCCTTGGAAGTAGATAACAATGAGGAATATCAAGACCGTAGCAAGCAGATTTGTCACATTTGGAAGATTCTGCCGATAAAATGCCTCACGAAGCGCACGGACCTTGTCTGTTCGAGTTATCAGCAAATGGAACAAAGCAATAACAGCACCTTCAAATTCAGCACCTCGTCCGCTGTTAATGGTGGTTGGACTAAATGCCTTCCATATAATGTTTTCACTGAAAAGCAAACATAAAATGTTTAACAAACCCAAAATATGACGTTATGGGCTATAATTTACCACACACACAAGCTTATGGAACAGACAGAAGAATAGCTCACCAAATGTTGGTTGCTATGAAAAGGGAGATTCCAGAGCCCAAGCCATAACCTTTCTGAAGAAGCTCATCCAAACATATAACAATGATCCCAGCAAAGAAAAGCTGTATTATGATAAGTATGGCATTGCCTACTCCAAGTTGGCTAACACTCCCATACATGCCAGAGAGTACATATGCCACTGCTTCACCAACAGCTATCAGAATACCTAACAACTTCTGAGCACCATTTCTGAAACAAAAAGGAAATAACCATCAACTTATAAACGCAGAAGATGCCAAAGGAAAGAAACAAGAGCTTCTAATTGAATAAACACACACAAACACAGACCACAAAAATAACACATACTAGCCATTTCTTTAAGAAAGCAAGCAGACTGAATAACTTACGAATATCAGAATACAATAACCACCAAAGATATTAACATTCACCAGCTAAATGGATCTACATCATCCACTAGGCTCAACTTCTACAAAAGCTACAAGGTACTTACAGCAGAGCCCGATCTTCTCGTACGTTATTGTCCACTTCAATGATCTTTGACCCAGCAAGAAGCTGCATGACCAGACCAGACGTCACAATAGGTGTGATACCCAGCTCCATAACAGTACCGCGATTGGACGCGAGAATAACTCGCATCCAATAAAAAGGATCTGCCCCGGTCGTCGAATGAATTCCGTACAACGGCAATTGACTGCACACCAAGAAGATGAAAAGAGATATCACGGTATATATAACCTTCTCGCGAAACGGAACTTTTCGATCGGCACTCTGAACTTCTGGAAGAAACGCCAGAAACGGCCTAACAAGATGAAGAACCCTAAACCCACCTCCCATCTTACACACTCCTTATCAAATCCAATTCGACCTGCAAGCAACCACCAACGCACATAATTAAACGAAAATTCAAAATTGACATGAATGCATCAAATCTAAGCAAGCAAACAACCATCAAAACACAGAATCACACGAAAATTCAAAATTGACAAGAATGCATCAAATCTAAGATATTAAATCTGATTCAGCCTGCAAAACGAAATAATCCGATCCAACCAAAGAGATCACGGAGAAAGAACTGACTTTGGGGGCTTAGAGAAGAGCGGCCGGCGTGAGATCCAATGAAATGAGGGAAATGAGGGACCTCTTAGGGTATATCGTACAATAGAATCCTCATGATCTACTTTATCTATAAAAATGAGGTTTAAATAATTAAAAATATTTTATAGTCTTAAAATATAATAAATTTAATCGGGGACTTTTTATTAATTTTATGGGATTATTTTAACAGTGTTTTTTACAATTTTTAATGTTACAAGTGTTTTAAATAATTTTTACATTATAAAATAAATTTTTGTAATACAAAACCAAGAAAAGGTCAACATTTTTTATTTTTTTTCCATTAATATATCTAATGAAAATTTTGAGGAATATTTATATGATTTTCTATTTCACTTAAAACCCTTTAATTCTCTTAAATCTTCATTAAAAAACCTATAATTTTTAATTTAAATTTTAGAATAGTAGTAATGCAATCTTATTTTCTTTTCTATATCTTTGATAAAAGGATAGAATTACAATAAATATTTTTGTAAGTTCACTTAGTACATATAATTTGGCATACTTTGTTATTTTACTATCTTCATTCTATATAACATTATTACCGCAACTACTTTTAATTCAATCATATTAATAGTTTTTATTAAAATAATTCATCACAAACTTTACATAAAATTATTTTAAAATATCTAGTATCTAAAGATAAATTTTAAGTTATTCTAAAAATAAAAAAAATTATATATTTTACCTATTTGAAAATTATTTGTATTTATAATTATCTTTCGTCACTTTTTTTTTCAATTCCAAATTTCCAGTACTAAATCACCCTTAAAATTATAAAATTATAACTCAGTTCACACGAGTTCATTTAACGTTACAACTTTTACACGAGCGTCTACGTTAGGCTAGGCCACACGAGTTCCTTATGGATAAGAGCGACAGGCCGCGCTTGAGTTTTAGAAAAATTTTGAATTCAATTTGAATTCGCATTTAGTTAAATGTAATTAAATTTAAATTTAATAAGTTCAAATTTTTATAATTAATGAAATTAAATACTTCAACCTATTGCATGAATTTTCTACTGGACCTCATACCGAATTGAATCTTAGTATAATACAGTATTAGATTTATACCAAACACTATTTCAAAAAATCATATATTAAGAATTAATTATTAATTGATCGAGCCATTTATATACAAATCGACGAATATAAAAAAATATCAATATTTTTATTTCCAACTAATATCAATTGAAAGAGTCAATATTTATATATTTAAACTACACATGAATAATGTATAAATTTAAGTGGTCAAATATATTATTCACATTTTTTCAAATTAAAATTTTATTACCTCATCAGAATTTGATCACATCAGAATTTTATGTGTTTAATATATATTTTTTAATTTTTATACTTTTAAACTTTTATTTTAAAAAAACCAGAAACCACAA
Organism: Pinacopodium congolense; assembly: GCA_028565735.1. Classification (NCBI taxonomy): domain Eukaryota; kingdom Viridiplantae; phylum Streptophyta; class Magnoliopsida; order Malpighiales; family Erythroxylaceae; genus Pinacopodium; species Pinacopodium congolense. The sequence continues at coordinate 1,607,607 of JAOXYD010000135.1, forward strand.
AAAATAACTACAAATCTAAATGTCGTTATTTACACTTTTATTTAAACCCCGTTTAGATATTTAAGCTTGAACCAAGTAAATTTGAAATTACATTAGACCTAAATACTTTTCTAGTACAAATAAAACACAATTGTTGAGGAGATTGAAAATTTTAAAATTAATACAAATTTTCGATTCGATACAAATATTGATGACTCAACACAATATTATCATATCATTATTTTTTATAATGAAGAATCTTTTATTATACCCTCCTAAGTAACCTAATAATAAACTTCCATAAAATTTATGTTGTCAAGTGGATTACATATTTTTAATAAAAACTCGTAATTAAAAAATCAAAATTCAACTAGTAACATTTAGGATAGGGTTTAGACTTTAGAGACGAACTTTTCCTGGCTTTCCTTGCTTATATCGCGCCGTAATTTAGTTTCACAGAGGACGAGGAAACTGGAAAAGTACAGAGACCGCCGCTTAGAAAAGTTCATATTTTCACTACTTAAATTAGATCTCAAAAATATCTTAGTCATTCATTTTAAGTTAAAGATATAAATTGAAATAAAAAAGTATAATTTTTAATAAAATGTTAATGTTAAAAAATTACAAATGTTAATTTCAAATTTTAAAATTTAAAAACTCCAAATTATTTTTTTTGATAAATTCAAAAAAATTATATATTATAAAATTAAAAATTTTTAATTTTTAATTCAAACTGCAAAGCATAGAAATTATAATAATCTACATTCAATGGTTTCTGTTCTGAGGCCACTTAAAACTACAAACATTAAAAGAATGTTTAGTTGGGTTGTGAATTGTGATTGTGTGTTGTGATTATTATATTTTTATATTGATAATTGTGTTTTCTTTATCGATATCTGTATTAGTATGTTTTCTTTATCAATTTTTGTGTTTAAAAAAACAAAAAATCAAAACTAAAGATAAAAGCTAAAATAAACAGGCCTAAAAAAGAAAGCCACAGCAACTAAAAACGATGAAATTAAACCACAATCCACTAGAATCCAAATTACTCATATTTGCATCACAAATAAAATTTCAATATTTCAGCGAAGTCCAAAGCTAAATATTATCATATTCCATCACAAAAATCATCTAATAAAAAAGAGCAACCCTAACAGCTCAGAAATTACTGATGGAGACAGTGGTAATCACGAGCCCCGCAATAAGAGAGACTGGGATGGCTAACCCACTGGAACCGGACTTCGGAGCTGGTGCAGGTGCCACCTCGCTGCCCTCACTACCTGCACTAGGACCACCAGCCGGTGCAATGGGAGCTGCACCTGTAACACCAATTTCCCCCAATACACGTTAAAAAAAGGCATTTAAGAACTTTTCAGACGATAGGTGTAGCTTTAATGGCGGAGAGATTTTCGACACAAACTCTTGAACAAAATACTTTCAAAACTCTTAAAATTGAAGAAATGAAACGAACAAATCTTGATAATAAGTTGTAAAAAATGGAGATCTCACTTACCAGGTGAACCAGAAGGAGGCAGACCCACTGCAAATAGAGAAAGAAAAAATTAAGACAGATCAACATTCCTTCAGATTTATTTTAAAATCCATAATAAGGTTATCAGAAAAAATAAAAGTGAGATTTCGGAAGATTCTCGAAGGAAAAAAATCAGAGAGAGAGAGAGAGAGAGAGAGAGAGATAGAGGTTGGAGAGGCATACAGCCACACTTGGACGCAGAAGGAGCATGGAGTTTGCAGGCTGAAGGGAGTGTGAGAGCTTTGGTTACATTCAAAACGACACCGAACTGCGCACTGCTTTTGAATGCCTCACACAGACACTCCGCATCAGTATCAAGCACCGTCTTCAATCCGGAGCAGCAAGTCTTCTCCGGCACTGTAGTCGTGCTTCCGTTCGACACATACGACAAACAGTCCGCCATGTTTAACACCAGATTCGAACAGTCCACCGACGGCGCAGGTGCCCCCGCGTGACGGTGGTGGCCTGCACCTTCCGCAGCCACCAACACAGATATCAAACACACAAGCAAAAGCACCACGTTTGAAGCTAATGCGGACGCCATTGTTGCTGCAGTAGTAGGTGAGAGTGAAGAATGACTACAAAGGAACGGAGTGGTGGGGTTAGATAAATAAGGAGTAGAGAGAGGGAGTGGCAGCGCTTTAGAGAGATAAATGGGATTGACCATGTGAACGGACAGAGAAGGGCAGAGGTGGGCACGATAGTCGGTGTAATGAGTAAAGGTATGGGACACGTGGCATACATCAGTGGTTGGTGGACACGTGGCATGCATCAGTGGTTCGGGGGCGTTTCGTGTGATTTCGTTTTGGCATTGCTGTTTTTAATATGAATTAATGTGAGACGAAAGCAGAAGAGTCTAGAAATTACCTGTCTTGTAATTTCAGTTACAACCAGGACCACTTTTTCACCCAAAATTTAAAATTTTTGATATATTTATATTCATTATTTTATAATTTTAGGTACAGAATAAATTAATTATATTTGCAAGGTATTAAATTTTCAGCGTATTTTTAATTTAAAATCCTTTTTTAAATAATCTCTAAAAACATACAAAATCATATTATATGTGGTGAGCACGTTACATATCTTTCTAGTCAATAACATGTGACTGGGCACAATTAATAAAATTTTTAAAAGATTTATAAAATCTTCTTTCAAAAACTTTAAAAAAACCATATAATACATTTATCTATTATCTCGTGGACAAGCATGATTAAATATTTTGGTAATTTAATTAATTTATTATATAATTTACTTAAAATATAATTAATAAATTATTGCATACATAGTCAAAATTTTATCTGTGTAATCATAGAACATAGGTAACTTTTATGAAAAAAAAAGGTTGAATACTTTAAATTTTAAATTGATAAAAATTTCATTCAAATCCTCTTCGCTTTAAATGTGAAGTTTGGCTAGAAAAGGTAATAACTTCGTTTTAAGATTACCCTAATGAAATGAATTGTTATCTACATTGGGAAATATAGAAATATGTATCATTCTTCTTTTATGAAAATAGACAATACAAAATTCATTTGACTTCTTCGATAGCCTAAAATTGGGAAATATTTTTGTAGAAATGTACATTGCTTTAGAAAAGTATGAGAACAAAGTAAAAAGTAGCGATGAATTAAACACTACAACTAGCCCCTTGCCTTTGGGGCACGCCACATTTAATGATTCTTCAAATAAAATCCGCAATTGATTTTAGTCAATATGAAGGGCCTGATAGGCTGATACGTTAACAAATTAAATCAAGAAAAAAATTTAATATTAATGAACAAATCGTAATTGTGAATCATGCAATATAAGTATTGTTGAGTTTGCGTCTACGTATCATGTTTATCTTCTTTAATTACTTTCTTCATTTGTCCATACATGAAAAAAAATTTTAAGTAACTTAGGCCTATAAGTTGATTCACAAGTTTTTATGGAAGTTACACAATTAAAGGATAATAGGTACAATTTACCTCTTAATATTTTTAAAAATATTTAAATTATCCCTTAACACTTTTTAATGTATTACTTTAACCCTTAATGTTTGTAAAATAATACATTTTATCTTTTAATATTTACAAAATTGTGTAAATTACTCATTTAATACGAATTTCATTAAAATTTTACTAATTACTTTCTTAATGATTAGTTAATAATACATTTATAAAATATTGACAAAATTGACATTTATTTAACATGATCTTAATGAAATTAATGTTAAGGATGTAAAATATATCATTTTGTAAACATTAAAGAGTAATATATAACATTTTATAATGTTAAAGGATAAATTATATTATTTTACAAATGTTATTGAGTAAAGTAGTACCTTTAAAAATGTTAAGGGTCAATTTAAACCATTTATCAAACGTTAAGAGACAAATTATAACTTTTGCCTAAAGTTGAAGGGATGTTTGATATTGTTATTTATTGTGATTTATTGTTGTAATTTTTGTATTTTTATATTTTTTTTATTTTTGTATTGTTTTTATTTTTATATTATATTAATATGTTATTTTTTATCAGTTTTGTACTGTTTTTAGATTTTTATATTTAAAAAATTAAAAATCAATATCAAACAAAAAATAATATCAAACATAGCCTAACCTAATATCAAGTAAGATAAAAAGTTTTATTTTAATCCTTCAAGTTTAAAAAAAGTTTAACTTAGTCTCTAATATTTATAACATAATAGAATTTATTTTTATTTCATCAATTTTTATTGTATTCTTACCCAAATTAAATTAATAATCAAATTTTAAAATTTACCATAAATTTCACCCTTGAAGGTGCTCCCATTCCCAAATGATGAGAACAGTCCAGTGGGAAATGGAAAATAGACATAAACCAAAACACTAGTACATCTTATGGTCGTTTGCTCTCTTACTGCCTTTTGGACTTCTCATAGTCCAATAAAAAGAAAACGCGTAGTCCCACTCAACTGATATTGTCAAAGTCTAGTACTAATATAAGTGCAACGTGGAGAATGATTTATGTTTATTTCACATCAACTTTAGGAGTTCGAGTGCCCGTAATAGAGGGGAAAGACTTTGACTCAGAATTATAAGATTACAGATGATTATGACTTGAATGTGGTGTTAATAAAATTGTCATCGCTAATGACTTGACTTTTAAAAAGACTTGACTTTTTTTCATTTTAATTTATATATTTTCAACATTGTTATTTATTTTATATTATATTTCATTAAGTCCTTTGTTTATTTATGATTCAAATATGATATTGTATTGTAATAATTAATTTTTTGTTTTAAATTTATTATATAAAAATTTAATAAAAATATGTGATAAGTAAATAATATCATATAATAAATTGCAAAATATTATGCTTGAAATCTAAAAGTATCAAACTTTAAAGATCTTAATGTGTTTAACCCTTGTTGGTATTTTGTAGGCATAGTAACAGTAAGTATTTTTCTTTTTTTATTTCCTTATCATTAAACGACGACAGAATTTGGAGATTGAAATTCAAACGGCTACAAATATTTGTAATGATAGAATTTGGAGATCGAATTTCAAAACGGCCATAAGGCTTTGAAATGGTATGATAATGAATGTGCAATAGACGTTAACGACTTTAAATGATGCATTAAGCAATTATGAAAATATTTGTAATAAAAAGCGGGAAAATTTTAAAGGTGTGACATACTTACGGGTCATTTGATATTGTTGTGGGTTGTAGTTTTTAGTTATAGTTTTGATATATTTGTATTATTTTTTGTGTTTTATCCTCGATTTTTGTGTTGTATTAGTGTGTTGTCTTTTTCAATTTCTGTGTTAAAAATTAAAATCTAAAACTACAATTATACCAAACAAGCTCTTATGTTTATAAATAACTAGTTAGTTGGATTCAAAGAGTTTGAAGAACATTTCATAAATTTTAATATTTTAATAAAAAAACTATTTAGTCGACAGATTATAGACATTCATAACCTGTTAGTTATATAATAATAATATTTATTATATTCTATTATAATTTTTATTATTTAAATCACATATATATATTATTTTATGGTCTACAAAAAATTGTTATCTTCATTATATTTATCTTTTATAAATATTGGGTTAAGAGATAAATGTACAAACCATAAGAAGTGATCATAACAAGGGCATCAATAAGACAGAAAATAGAAAAATGTTAATTCTGAAGACTCTTAAAAAATCTTCAATCTTTTTTTGTTAAATGTTTAAATTTTCAATTAAGGCATTCTTTAGGGATAAATCCTTTAAATATTAGATTAACTGGTATTGATGTGAAAATATGCGAGTTTGTGAGGAGGAATCGATTGAATTAACTCTATTGTTCAAATTTAAATTATTAATCTACTAAAAAATAAACGATGAAATGTCAAGAAGCGTAATGACCGGCATAATCTTCACGGGGAAAAAAAAGAACAAAGAGAATAAATGAAAAAAGTGGTTTGAATTTGTAAAGGGCAACGAGGGACTTAGAAAGCTTTTAAATGCAAAGCAATAGTTTTTTCAGCATTGATTAAGATATGGAAAGTAACCTAAAGTTATGAAAAGTAAGCATTTGAAGGCATGTGTTCGATGATGAAGTCTTATGAAATGAAGTGTATAGCCAGCTGGGTGTGGACCTACCATTATGATGAAAAAACACAGAATTTTTTTTTTAGTTTGTTTGGTATGACTTTGATTTTGTGTTTTTGTTTCTTATTTTTTTAAACACACAAACTAAGAATAATAGTACAGAAATTGAAAAAGACAACACACTAATATAACACAAAAATCGAGAATAATTGTATAAAAATTGAGGATAACACATAAAAATCAATACAAATATATAAAAATTACAACTAAAAATCACAATTAACAGTAATACTAAATGACCTTTTATTTTTTAAAATACAAAAATCAAGAAAAAAAGTACAAAAATAAAAAAAAATAATACACTAATACAGCACAGAAATTAAGAACAATAGCAAAAAACTAAAGACAATACACAAAAATTAATATAAATACATAAAAATTACAACTAAAAATCACAATTAACAATAATACTAAACGATCCCTTAATTAATAAAAACATGTTTTATTAGATTGTAAATTATAATTGTTGTGTTTTTGTATTAATTTTTTTTAAAATTTTGATACTATATTAATATATATTTTTATATTTTTATATTTTAAAAAACATAAAATTAAAATTCAATTAGACAGGCCTAAAGTTGATCATCTATTATATAAAGAAATACTAAATGGTTTTTATGTAGTCATCTGTCATCCTCAACGTAAAACAAATTAAAATATATTAAAAATAAATATTTCAAATTATATAGTAATTATTGAATCCTAGTATTTATTGAGGTTGGAATTATTATTATTGAATGTTGTTTGCCATCCCGTCTTGTGTAATAATGAGGGCATGCAAATTTCATCTTGTGGGACGGCACTTTTGGCCACATCACCGAACACATGATTCCACATGCCTTGGTTCCTTAAAACTTCTATCCCCTCAAATAATCGTATCTCATCGATGCTTATATTCTATTTCGTCTTAAATTCGATTCTTCTTATACAAAAGGAATGTTGCATTTAGATAAAGGAAAGTTTTCTTTACTGAAAAATACTTCTAAAAAATTATTTAAATTTCGAATCATTGATAATTCCAAAATACAAAAAAAAAAGATTCAAGTTTTTGTCAAAGACTCGCCATTTAGATGGAAGTTCACATATTTAACAATTTTTTATAGTTAATAAATCATTATTTTGAACAAATTTTGATGTTTAATTTAAAAATTATTAAATAATTGAATAATTTATAAATATTTATGTTTATAGAAAAATAATAATTATATACTTTTATATTTAAAAACAAAAAGGGGAAAATTTGAAGAACGAAACGAGTGTGTAAGCTTTCTTTCGGCGGGCGTGATGGATGGGTTAAAATTGCTAATAATAATGGTTGACGTGTTCTCCGGCTTTCTTTTGTCATCATTACGCGAATAGCATCCGAGCGAACACCTTTTTATGTACGACAAAATTAAAAAATTAATTTATTTGTTCGTGTATAAATTTAACAAAAATTAATATTTAAAAATAATTTTTACTATAAATAAAATTTTAAATAGCATAAGATAAAATAAAATTTGTTTTTAGCTACCGTTAAATGATAAAATAAAATTTTTTACTCACATTTTTAAAATGTTAAAAAATATATTATATTTTTTATTACTGAATTATACTTTTTTTAATTTAATTTAATATGAGCAAGGTGAAGGAAAAGATTACTCTTTTTACTATTTTTATTGTGATTATGTTTAATTGAATTATTAATTATTAATTATTATTATTATTATTATTATTATTATTTTAATTTTTTATATTTAAAAAATTAAAATTAAAATTAAAAATTAGTTAAATAAATAAGATAACAACCGCTGTACACAACAACAAAGGGGATTTCAATGCTCCTCTTTTTTCATTTTCCATAGTTGACATTTTTTTAATACTTAATTTAATTGTAAGTTATGATTTTTTATTATACTTATTGTATTTTTATATTAATTATTATGTTTTTATTTTTAATTTTTTATTATATTAATTTTTTATTTTTATATTTAAAAAATTAAAAATTAAAATCCAACTAAACAAAACCTTCAATTCGCACTATTGTTCTTCTCTTATTTTGTTAAGAGAAATACATTAGCAGTCCTGACGCCGTGCCCAAATTCTTTCAACTATGAAAGTTTTAAGGGCAAATATCTAGAATTTTAATTTACTATAAATATAATGATCATTAATTCCAATAATATTAAAACTAAATTGAATCAGCAAGTTTTAACTGATTAATCGAAAAAAGGTCAATGAACCAATTCACTTATATATATATAAATGGATTGTTATATAGTAAAATCAATCAATTAAATAATAAATTAATTGATTAAATAAAAAATCGGATGACTAACTTATAAAAATCAGCCCAAACTTATACTTAGTAAATAAATTTTATGTTAATTTTAGATTGATTTTATAATAATTTAATATTAAATAAAATTTTAAATTTTAAATCTTTTATTTTATTAATTCGATGCCAATTTTAAATTTAATATAATTTAGTGCTACGAGGAGAAGTTTTGGATTCCTTTTAATCTATTTAAGTAACAACAGCGGAACTCAATAACAAAAGATTCTCAACGCAACGGCTTGGCTTGTTTGATAAAATATATAAATTAATAAAAATAATATCAAATTTTAAAAAATAATATACTAATATAATATAAAAATATATAAAATAACATAAAAATTAATAAAAATATCACAAAATCTAATATACATAATAAAAATAAAAGTTAAAAATAAGATATGAAACATATTATTCCCCTTTATTTGAATTTCTGCGGTTGGTATCTTTACTTTCATATTATTGTTCCCCTGTCAGACAAGTATATTAGCTGTCCCGTGACGTATAAGTTAGACAAGTGATTTCAAAATTTCAACTTTCAAATTTTAAATCTTTGTTTGATTTTATAAGACTAATTAAAATTATCAAACATATTAATTCGATATCTATATTTTTTATTTTTTATAAACATAATTTATCATTAATCTTAATAGTTTTAAAACTAGACTAGTACTTAATTAACTAAAAACAGGTTAATGAATCGGTTTCGAATATATATATATAAATTGTTACATAATAAAATCTTTGTCAATTAAATAGTTGATCGGTTAAATAATTAATTTATAAAATTTGCATATAAATTTGATACTATTATTTTCTAACTGTTTGAACTTTAAACTTTAAATTTTCTCTTCTTATCAAATTGATATATGACTTGATTTTTAAAATATTAATTAATTCTATTATTAATATGTGTGATCTCTTTATACACATACATAGCATATTACTATATTACATAAATAATTTAAAATCTATATACTTCTACCTATTCAATTTTTTCTTATGAATCTCAAGGTATGAAATAAGAGTTAATTTCGTATAAATTTTATTACTGCACAGGAATCCTCATTTATATTATAAATTATCATGAGACTTTGTTGTACTCATACAATAAAAAAATAGAAACTCCTCCAAAGTTTAAAATATTCAAATATGATATTTGAAACCATTTATTTGATTACCTTTTGCAGCAAATTTTATTATATAAATTCTCGACTCATTCTTTTTAAATAAAAGGTTATCAATTTATTTTATTACGAATCCCAATTTAAATAGAAATTATGTTAGGTGATTTTTAAAATATTTCAACATAGATTATGAATCTCAATTTTAATATTTTAACTCAATTCTTCCTATTTTTTTCTTGAACAGTTATCCACCAACTGTCTTGTCTCACCTTTGACTTGGTCTTTTTGTAAAAATAACCACCAACTGTCTTGTCTACTTTGACTGGGTCTTTTTGTAAAAATATGCCTTTAGTAGTAAAGTCACCTTATATCCTCAAGGTGAAATATAGACACGGTTGTAGTAATTAAGGGACTGTTTGGTATTACTTTTATTTTTTCGTTTTTATTTTTTTTTATTTTTTTTATTTTTCTTATGAAGGAAAATGAAAATATGTTTAGTTGATATTTGTAATAAAAAATAAAAAATAAAAACGTGTTTAGTTGAGATTTATAAAAATATATATAATTTAATAATGATAGTCCAAGATGAAATAAATTTGAATTATTTGACCAAAAAACTCTTATACACCTTAAAAATATATTATTAGTCAATAGATTGTATT
>JAOXYD010000135.1:1620626-1637128 GCA_028565735.1 Pinacopodium congolense
AATATAAGATATTTGATTCAATTAAAATTAAATTATAATTATAATTAAAGTTAAACTTTAATTATGATTTATGTTTAGTTTTAATGTTAGGAAAAATATGATTTTTCCACTATATAAGGAGGTAATCCTAGGGTTACTAGCATGACTTTGCTTCATCTCAAAATCGTTTTGAGATCTCTTCCAATAACCTGTGGATAACGTTAGAAGCCGAGTGTTTGAACGGCTGTGGTTTTTTGATACAAGAAGATGAAGACATCAATAAAACTTCAGAAATAAGGTATGAATTTAGATTCACGCTTTATTGTTTTTGCAATTTAATCTTATTATAAAATATCGAAATCTTGGCTTTATGGGGAATCGAAGAACATAAAATTTTGTTTTGTTTCGATTTTGCTTCCGTTGCGATATTAAATCGCTTTCTGATTTCCCAACAGATGTTGCTACTACTCAAGCTTAATTATTATTCAGCCATCGTGTCTTGTTCGAAGAGTTTTCGAAACGAGACCCACTGTGGAGCTTTCAAGTCACTGCTTGGTGGTGGTGGAACATCAGATCTAAGGCCAAACTTAGAGGGATTCGCCTTAATTTCTTTCATAGGATAAATTCCTCGTTGGGCCTTATACCATGCTCTGTGAGCATTGCAAAGATCATCTAGGGTTGACGGTTTATGCGACTCTTGTGGTTGAGAATCATCGTAGCTTGGTTCTGAAGATTGATCATTTGGCGTATAAGAAGAAAAAGAGAAGAAGTGGTAGAAAGAAGGGATAGTGAGGAATGGGTGCTTGGGTCTATAGATAGAAAGCGCCATTGAAAGAGCTGTAGATTGAAGTATGCTCAGGTGTTGGACCTTAAGGTTGCGAGGGATTTGATTACTAGTTTTGGGTTTGTTGGAATGTGAATTGGGTCCCTTCGTTTGGGTTAGGCCAGGTCCGTTGGGACAAACATTTTTTTTAATTTAAAAAATTTTTCAAACAACTTATGTGATTTTAAATATTAAATATTATATTTTTATTTTTATTTTTATATTCAATTCAGTCTAAACTTTCTATTAAATTTTGTTAATGAAAACTATACATAACAATTTAAATATATGTAAAAATTATTTAAATTATAATATTTAATTTATCATATTTATGCTCTATTAATACTATTATACTTTAGATATAAAATATATTTGAAATGATATATTTTTAATGATGCATGATTCTTAAAACTGTCTATATATATATTTTTTAAAATTGAATAATTATGAATATTTTTAAATTATTTAAAATTATTTATTTTTTTAACTAATCCTTTTCTAGGGTTAGTCATGGAAGTGCTTAATATTTTAATTGTCCTAAATTTGAATTTGTTAACCTAAAGTTTTAAGTTTGTTGAACAATTTATTTAAATTAAATAAATAATATCTTAATAAATTATTATATATTTTAAAATTTTATTTTATACACATGAAAAATAGTTTCATGTTATTTTACTATAAAAAATAACATTCATATTTATTCAGAAATTAAAACTTAATTATTTAAAGAAAACTCATAATAAAAAAAATTAGAAATCGAACAAAATTTGAAAAAAAAAAGGTTGATGAAATATTTGTACATTTATGTAGAATTCAAAATTTAGGGGAAAAAATGACACAACAAACCAAAATTGATATAAATGCTGTGCCACATTTATACTAAAGTCCAAAAATTTATGTGACTACAAAAAATTTGAGAGTAGACATTAGTGAGAACTTCCTAAACATTAATACCACATCCCTTCACAAAAGCATAATTTCATAGGGATCAAACCAAAATAGATATGAAGGAAAGCCCTTATTGACCTCTAATAAATTAATAGAGAAAACAAAATTCAGAGTACAGATAAATCACGTTCTTTGGATATTGAGAAAACAAAAGAAAACAAATTTACCAACATCCTTAAATCACAGAAATTGAGTTCAGTAACACCAAAAAGAGCGGATTGGCAATGGGGGGCGGAAAAATAATAGACAAATATATCAAAACTAACAAAGTTTATGAACTGCCAGTAGCCATCATAAACTCTCCATCGCAAACAACTTCCCCTCCAACATAAGCTTTCCCTTCCATCTTGGCTATTCCAAACCGCTTCTGCAACTTGATGAGTGTCATTCTCATAACTAAGGTGTCTCCTGCGATCACGGGTTTCCGGAATCTTACTTTGTCAATCCCGGCAAAGAAGAAGTTATCCCGAGAGCCTCCGACTTCCGGTTGCAACATGACTATGCCACCAACTTGTGCCATTGCCTTGTTTTAGATCATAACCAATGCGAGTAAGTGCTTTAACAACTGAAAATGAATGCATTTACTTTATGCAAGAAGAAATTAACGTATGAAATCTAGTATACGAGCAAGGTTGACTTATTTTATGAGATTGATAAAGAATATAAGAGATTTCAGATCAAGGATTGAAGAATAAAACGGGAAATTTAAATGCAAACCATTGCCTACTTCTCAACAAATTGCAGCCCAAACAGAGAGTCACCTATCAGTCCCCAAACTTGTATTCGAGTTACCTTAACCTGCCACAGCCCAGTAATTGTCCTTTGGGGCAAGTAAAAGAAGCAAAATAAATTACTACTCCCATCCCTTTGAATCTGTTTTTATTAAGGAAAGGCTGTAGACACAAGATATGAGCTTCAGTTAAGCTCATGCAATGAAAAAATCACAGTAAAGGATGTGCTGAGTGATCATTGATGTTTTATGTCTTAGATTTATTTAAGCGTGTTCGTGATGTTTTCATGATTTCCAACTTTGCTGAAAAGGTTCTAGGTACAGTGATGGTTTGTCCTTTCAGTATTGTTTTTTAATTGTAAGCAAGCAATGAAAGCTGGAACCTTGTGAAACTATGCTGAAACTTGCTTCCTCAGCAGCATTATAATCATGGAGAAAATCCGAGGAATTAGCTAGTTAAGAAAGAGATAATTAAATCCCCAAGTCAGCCAAGTTGGTCTGAGCAGAGAGAATGACTTCCAGAAATCTTGTTTGCCCTAATGGAATGCTGCTCCTATTAAAAGATTATCTTCCAACTCCTCTTCCTACTGCAGAATAATCTTTCAAGTATAACCTAGTTTCAAGTTGTACATTAACATAATAAGAACTGGATTCCACTACTCTGACATAATGTCTTCAGCATATGCAAGACCAGCACTAACTTTCAGTGAACCAATAAAACCTATAGAAAATTATAACATTCACATCAAAGATGTTAACGGACTTCGCAAGGACTGTAGTCATTAGCAGCTAGATTACAGAAATTTCTGAAAATCTGCTTCACATCTAATTTACGGACATTAACCGCGTGAAAAGCAATTAAAATAATTCTATATAAACAACAAAACCATAAAATATGTAGCACATGTGCACCTACACAACTTTGTATCTATCCTGACCATATTGATCCAACATAAGATTGGAAACTCAAATGCATTTCTATTTCTTTCAATGATGCTTAGTTGAATTAGTTTTGGCTTCATCTATGAATTATTCACTTTGATATATCTACTGATGCACAAGACTCAAGTTGACATGGGGTTTCAATAGTAGTACTAACTAAAATTTTGAGATCCTAGCAAAGATCCAAAAGGGCAAAAGGCCTACAACTAAAAACAGTAAAAATGGAAAAAATAAAAAAAATGTATCCGTTAATGGAGTCATGCTAATTTAAGGTGATATTAAGAAAACAAAATTCATGCGGTGCATTCTTACATCTATTTGTAAATAGAGTAAGGCTCCAATAATAAAGATTATAAACATTTAATTATCATAGTGGCTAACGAAATTTTCGGCAAATCAATAAACTTTTGAACTTTACGTGAAAGAGAACCAAGAGCAAAATAGTTCAAACTCTATTTCAGCTCTGATTAAACAAAGGATAGGTCAGAACAAACCTTATAGGAGCAATAGGAACAAGAGACCCAGGGAAATTTCTATATTTCTAACATTTTAAGAAATAATTTTATACATGTAAACTACAAGATATGGACAACCTACTGTTCTATGCTTCACTTGATGACTTCCATAATTTCATCTTAAGTGGAAGGGTTGTATATATGCTTAAAAATAAAAAGTGAGGTTCCCTACCAAGTGCTTAGCTCAATTAGTTTAGGTTACTTGGATATGTGCCATTAGCCCAGGTGAAACTATTTCTCTATAAAACAGAACTAGATTCATTCAGTTAAAATATCATTAGGATTTTCTTATATAACTAGTCAATGATCATTGATTTACTATCTGTAAACCCAGAAAAAAATTGGATATAGAAATGTGATAGACATGCATTTCTAGTATATTCAAATAACACTACAGAATTAATTAATAACTTTGAATGATTTTCAAGAAGGATGGTTAGATCTTAGAGAGAGGTCTCTAGTTATACATGCTGCCCCATCTCATCCAGCACTAGGGTGCCCCTAGTCATCTCCACTTCAAAGGGAGTCTAATTTTGTTAAAAAACAGGAAAAATGTTTTTGAACGCTCTACAAATGACTACAATTCCCAAGCATTCTAGCACTATGAAGGGAAAAAGACTTCCAAAATTTCTCTGCAGGTTCATCTAAATATAATCATTGTCAATACAAAATGTAAACTTTTTCTTGATCCTATAAGGTCAGAAAAAATAAAATAACCCAATTTTGATCCCTATCAGACATTAGCTGGTTGAGAAAACTGTAAAAGTAGTGCTATGGAATTATATCCCAAGCTTTTTGTAGACATGAATGTAAAGAGCAAGGGAATCCAAGCAGATTTCTCAGTAATTCAAATATTAAAACTAGACAGAAGTTAACGATGGTTTCTACTTATTTGCCCCATAAGCTATGAAAAGGCAGATTACAGTACTTGGAAGAGCTGAATTCTTTATTAGGTGCTTAATGGGATAAACACACATTCAGATGAGTTGCTACAAAGACTTCATGACAAGCATGGTAAATCTTTTTCACAGAAAGAACTTCTAAGAGAAGAACAGAAATATCACTAGCTTTAATTGGTTGTGGAAAGCAAGAATCCGCAGACAGAAACACACATCAGAATGGTCCGCTAATAAGCTTATGTTAAACAATCAGTGATAACAATTCAAAAAGAGAAATATTGAGAGCGAGAAAAGCGGAAAAGCAGCTGGTATGCGAATACAGAAGCACTTCATCTATAATGTTACAAGATACAACAGATAATCAGTTCAGTGCTAGCATGAAGGTCATTGCAACTCACTTGTAAAATTGAATTAACGTGAAATTCAGATTGCAAGCTAAGTAACATGTCTCAAGTAAAAGGTATTACCGTAATGCAGAGAAACCATGTTATAGACGATTGAGAAGTCTAGAATGACTCATTTCAAGAAAGCAGTACAAGTAAAAACAATAATATTATTTTACTGATAAATGGATTATACATGCAAGAAAAAGTAGAAAGCAGTTTAGAGAACTTCATGTGACATTACCTCAACCATGAGAACACCAGGCATGATTGGCCTCTCAGGAAAATGACCAGGAAAGAAATTGTCATTTATGGTCACATTCTTAATGGCAACAGCTGAAACTCCGGGAGTGTACTCAATCACTCTATCTACTAACAGAAAAGGAAACCTAAACAACAGAATATCAGGAAAAATGGAATCCCAACAGGAACGTTACCACTCAGTTTTAGAACTCAAAACAATTTGATGAAAAACTTGAAACCTGAATAAGTAGAAAATAACTGAGATTAAGTACTCACTCACACAAAAAGACGTTCACATGTTTAAATAAACTCACCTATGAGGCAAAATCTCACGAATCTGATTGATATCCATCACAGTAGGATAAGCCGGATATCCTAAAAGCCGTAAAACCCCACAAATGAAATAACAAACAGTAGACACTAAGGATGTAAAATAGGACAATGGGCATTCAGATCACTTACTCAGCTCAATGGGTGTCGTTTCTTCATGTGGGTCTTTAGCAGAAGCAGGCGCATCGAGAGAACAATGGGTAGTGAAAAAGTTCAAATTTTTCTTGTTCTTCAAAAGGGTAGAAGCGAAACGAGATCTCTGATTAGGAAGTGAAAGGCGAAGTGGAAGGGAAGCATGGGTGCAGAGACCATGACCACGAGAGAGCGAAGTTGAACGGGAATTAAGAGAAGAAGAAGAAGAAGAGAGTAGAGTATTACTAAAGGGTGAGCTTGCCATTGAAAATGAGATCTTTACAAGCCCAGCTCTGTCCTACTACTCAGAGCTAAGGTGGTGGCAACGGTGGTGGTGATGGCGGTGGTGATAGTGCGTAATGGTATTTATATTGACGATGATTCGATGGGGCGTTGGGGGCGACAATCACGATATAAACTCAACTCCATATGATGATTGGTTGGTCCAAAAATGGGCGGAGAATTCAATCAAGAATCACCGAATCATCACTCAGTGGCAAGAAAGACCGGTGTTTGAAATGTTAATGCGCTTAATTGCAAACTGTTTTTTTTATATTTATAATAAAAATTATATCTTAAAAATATATAGTAATAATATTAATTATTCAATATAACAATTTATTTTTAAAATATAAAAAATATTTTTATTTTCTGATTTTATAAATATAATATAATTAAATAATATATTTTTTATTTTCTTTATTTTTAAAAATAAAAAAAAATATTTTTATTGCTTCTCACGTGTGTATCGTTATAAAATTGAGATTTTATAAATTATTATTTTTATTGGTAATTATTTTATAATTTCAACTAAATTTAATAAATTAAACTGATTTTCAATTAATTAATACCTCTTTAATTATAAGATTCCAACATTGTTAATACATATTTTATTTTAATGGTAATAATTTTAAAAATATTTTATTACAATGAAAATACCTTTACATCAACGAAAAATAGACAAAGTGTTCTTGAATATTGATTATTAACTAGGAAATCTAGCTCTATTATAAAGTAGTGTTTTAAATTTTGTTCTATATCGATTGGAAAACAGAATGAAATCGCCCTGTTTTGTATTGGGTTTAAATATCAATCGGTACCGATCATACTGGTCTGTACCGACCAATACAAAAAATTAAAAAAAAATTGAAATTTTTTTAAAAAAGAACAAATTTTGTATTTTGACATTTTAAAATTTAAAATTAAGTTAAAAATTATACAATATAATATATTTATAGATTTTTTACAAATTTTATAAAATTAAAAAATTAATTTATAATTTTAAAAAATTATCCGAAGCAGTACTAGTATTGACCGGTACCGATATGTACCATTTTAAAGATAAATCTAGTACCGGTATCGATACAATATTCAAAACCTTGTTATAAAGGCATGGTAATGCATCACAACATTTAGTCTTTTTTTTTTCCCTAAGGAAGACCAAAGGCCATTATTCTAAAAATATAATTCATTTCATATATTTCAAATTATATACAAAATAAATAAATACTTACAAATAAGAAAAAAATTATATCAGAAAAATTACTATAGCCAAACAATTTAACATTGACAAACAATTTTTAATATTTTTAAATTTGAAACTAATTATCCGTAAAATTGAAAACAACTTTAGTTTCCTTGATAATAACTTATCAAAGAACACTAGATATTTTATAGAAAGGAAAAAAAAAGGGTGTCATTTTTTTGATATTATAAACCCTGGATTTTGTTTTATTTACAATAAATTTAAATTACTAAAGATAACTATTTTAGTTAATAAGTTTAATTTAAGTTCTTTATTGATCAATTATTTTATTTTTAATTAAAAATTACAGGTATAATTTTTTTAAGTAACAATAAAAATTTTAATTTAAAAGCTTTGGTAATCTAAAAGAAAAGAGATGATTGGGTTTAAATTTGTGTCTATAAACAATTTTTACACATTAATTAATGAACTGGATTATATGTTAAATTCAATTATAGTTTTTTGTCATGTCAACATTCTTTATTAAATTCATTTAATTAAAATTAATTCAAGAACTATGGACTTCTTATTTATTTATTTTCAAAATTCTTTAACTAAAAATTGAATTAAAATTAAAATTTAATATTTTAAAATATACATAACAATCCATATATTGATTTCAGATTAAAGTTACAAATTTAGGAGTTGTTTAATATTATTTTATTTATAATTTTTAGTTTTCCTTATTTTATTTTTTTATTAAAAACAAAATTTTATTCGATTTAAATTTGTAATAAAAAATTAAAAACAAAAATCTATTTGATTGAAATTTGCTATAAAAAAGAATAATTAAATATAAATAAATATAAATTCTTAAGCATGTTTAGTATTGATTTGATTATTTTCTATTTCTATTTTCAAAAACACAAAAATTAAAGAAGAAATCATGTTTGCTATATTTTATATTAGTTTTTTTATTTTGAAAATCAGAAAAATAAAAATAAAAATAAAGTTACGCCTTTTCATTTTCAAAATAATTTTTTACTTAAATAATTGGACAATTTTATTAATTAATATATATATTTTTAGGCTTATAAGAATGTTTTGATTTATAAATTTGAATTTATTTTATATTTAGTTGTGATCTTTAAATTATTTTTTATTACAAATTTCATCTAAATAGGTTTGATTTCAAAATTTTTATTATAAATATTAGTCAAACATATTTTTATCTAAAAAAACAAAACTAAAAACTAAAAAATAAAAATTATATCAAATGGCCTATAGATTAAAACACTCTCATCAAATATTTTTAATAATTTTTTTAAATATTTTATAAACTTATAATCTATATTATAAATAAAAATAACATAATATATTTATGTTATTAGTAAATATATTGCTTTCATTTTTTTCTTTAAACAATAAAAATTGAAAATTAAAACAGAATGAAGTGAATTTGGTCCTTAGTTGGTATAATATTTATACTATAGACTAAAATAAAATAATAATAATAATAAAAGTGGGACCAAAACTAGTGGTTATGACAACATCATCATCAAGTGCTAACGATAAATTATTGGCTATGACCAGAAATTTGCTTATTTGTTACATAGTATTGTTCACTCAAGTTGCAAATAACGACTAAAACACTTCTTGCTTCATCCTCCATTGTTACCCTTTCGTCTCTTCGTCCTTTCGAAGTTGTTCATGGCCACTTCCCAGATCGGTAGGCTCTTTCAAAATCTTTTGTAACAAAATTAACTTGTTATTATTACGGTATATCTGCTTGGCTGGTCCTCAGTTCCTTGGTTGATTGAAGCATGTAACTTTCTTTCATTTCCTTTTGCCCATTTTTCAAAAATCTAATCCTTGCTTTTACTTTTGTGTAGATCGTAAATTTTGGTTTTTCTTCGTGAACCCACGTGTTTTTTAGTACCCTTTTCCACCAACTCTATGTGGATTTTGGATTCTTAGTCGTGAAAGCTTCGTTTGGGATTGAGTTTCTGTGATTTGTTCGTTGACTGTTGTATTTGTACGGTTCTTTTTCGTCTTGAATATTTACTAAGCTTCGAGTAAGAAGCGTCTGAAAACCCATGTTTTTATTACATCCATAGATTTTATTTTTACTTTTTTGTGCTTCATGTAGTTTGTTTTTGTATTGATTGGTTCTTGGGTATATTACCAACTTTTTCTCTTCTGGGTATGTGTGTGTGTGTGTGTGTTTTTTTTTTTTTTTTTGAGTATGTTGACTTGTATTTGTTGATTCATTTGTTAACAAATAAAATTATTCCTGTAGACGAACCAAAACTATTAGTTTTCTTTACCATAAACTAACCTTTTTGTTTCTGTAGTTACCTTCTGAATATCAAATTTTGGTGCTTTTGCTAATATACAGTTTTCAACCTTAATTTGGAAGCTGTAGTTTATAGAGGTATATGAAATTGGATCTCAGATCCACTTCTTATATTAACTTGTAATTGCTCTGTTCTTTCTTTCTTTTTTTTTCTCTCGATAAAACAGTAATATAAGATTAAAAAGAACAGTTTACAAGAAGGTCCAAAATAGTGAAGAAAAGAACAACTTGTAATTGCCTTGTTCTTTCTTTATATAGCCTTTTGTATGCCTTCTTCAGATCAATTTGTTCTGTACAACTTAAAGAAATTATGCTGCAGGGACTTACTTAGATTAGGACTTAAAATTTCTTCATGTGTTTATGTATATGTTGGTCTTTTGTTAAATTATAATTCCTTTTACATGAAAGTTGAATTTGAATATTGAAATGTGACGGTGATCGATGATCTTTTTGTTGTAATTGGTAAGTAGACAAGAGGCTTATTTGTTGAATCATTATTGCTTTAAAAACCTTAGTGGTTTTGCTTTCCTTAATTACTGTTCTTGCAATTTGCTTTTATGTAATGCCAAAACTATATCCATCACGAGTCATTATTTTTCTTCATTTATTGTTGCTGTTGCTGCCTTTTCTCTTCCAAATTTGTTGCTTGCCTTGTGCTTACTTATTGTTTGTTGTTGTCTTTCATTGTTTTTCTTTAATGGTATGCTCAATTTGATCTGAAGAGATTCAATAGTGTTTCTATTTCCTTGTGTGATAATGGTATCTGAGGTTAGTGTGCATTCTATCTACATCTGTCGTACATTTTTAAACTGGTGAGAATTTTGCTGAACATGTTCTAGTCGATATGTTCTGACTCAAGATTCTTAAAAAAATAAAATAGAGAAATCAAAACCAAGTCAAGATAATACAGGTCAACCCCTTATTCCTGTGCCAGATATCTTACCATTTCAAAGTCTACACAATGAAGTTCCTTTGTTTAACTATGAATTTGGTTACTTCAAGTTAATGTCACCTTGTATCTGCTTTAAAGTCTGATCACACTCAATTAAAAGCCATGAAAATGAATGATTGGCGTTTCCTTTCTGGCTGGGTTTTAGTTGAACTTTGTGATGCTATAATGTGAGTTAATCTTCCAGAAATTTAAACTAATGCATTTTCCACTTTGTACTCTGTTTACTTTCTGTTCCACAATTTTGAAACCATATACGAATTAAGAGGTATTTTGTTAGTTCAACCTTCTGGTTGATCAGATGTGAATTCCCAAGTCCTCTTAAACCATGCTTGATTTAAACCTTCATGCCTAAAACTTATTTTGATTTTGTGCGGCAGTTGATGAAAATTTTATTATCACTGACAGGTGAATGAAGCTGAAGATTTTGGACAGAGGGAACATATGGTGCTCCAGTGGTCAATGTGGATCAAATTTGAGTGTTCTCATCAAGGGTTTTTATCCTAGAAATGTTGTGAAGTATTTTTAGAAGTCAGGTTCTTCATGTTTTGATTTTCTACTGACATTTTTTACAAGGATGGACAGATCAGACACGTCAGGATTTGTAAGCGGCGGAGATAGATTACTTGAACTCCGCTTTTGTGTGTAGACTTGCTAGTGGCATGTGCTGAAATCTGTCTATCAGTTGTCTCTTGTTCTTTAGCACTAAACTTTTAGAGATGAACATGAGTAAAAAGAGTTTGCAGAGTTGTGGGATTTTTGAACTTGCAAAAAATGATGTCGGTGATACTGCTTTACGCTTGGACTGCTTTGGTTATGGTGGGAGCAGCTTGAACAGATATGTGAGTACTCAAAGCAATGCCAATGCTGATTCTTCCAATTGCCTAGATGACGGCTGCAGATTAGTACTTGGTCTAGGTCCAGCTCCTAGTGCACAGATTGGAGATTTTTATAATGTTGGGATGGACAAGACCAGAGTATCAGCTGTATCTCCTAAAGGTGTGTCATCTGAGGGTGACTCGATCCTAAAACTTGGTCTCCCCGGAAGGGTGGAGGAGGTCTTTCATGGGTTGGATTTTTCAGTTTCAGGGAATGATGCCAATATACTTCCTGAGAACCAAGTAACTGGTAACAATAACAGATTTTTCATTCCTGTTGTTGATGAGGGTTCCACCTCTGCCAAGAGATCAGGTGGCTACATACCATCACTGCTTTTGGCTCCTAAAAATAACAGTGAAAAAGTGCCTACGCCCACCAGAGAAATGCTCGACTTTGGGAGTAAATCTTGCCATCAATTGCAGCTATGCAATGTACCATCTGCTATCTCTGATTTTTCTGTAGCAACCAATTCTGAACAAACTATGACTACTGTATCTTCAGAATGCAAATCTGGCAATGCAAAGAGATGCAAATTCTTCGGTTGTACAAAGGGAGCTCGAGGGGCATCAGGTCTTTGTATCGGACATGGGGGTGGGCAGAGATGCCAAAGACCAGGCTGTAATAAAGGTGCGGAGAGTCGAACTGCATATTGTAAAGCCCATGGTGGGGGAAGGAGGTGTCAACACTTGGGTTGCACCAAGAGTGCAGAAGGGAAGACCGATTTTTGCATAGCTCATGGTGGTGGCAGAAGATGTGGATTTTCAGGAGGATGCACCAAGGCTGCAAGAGGGAAGTCAGGACTTTGCATCAGACATGGTGGGGGTAAAAGGTGCAAGATTGAAGGCTGCACTCGTAGTGCTGAAGGACAAGCTGGCTTATGCATTTCTCATGGTGGTGGTCGCCGTTGTCAATACCCAAGTTGTACAAAAGGTGCTCAGGGAAGTACAATGTTTTGCAAGGCTCATGGAGGTGGAAAACGTTGCATATTCAGTGGATGTACCAAAGGAGCTGAAGGCAGTACACCATTATGCAAAGCTCATGGTGGGGGCAAACGCTGCCTTTACAATGGTGGTGGGATTTGCCCCAAAAGTGTTCATGGAGGAACAAACTTTTGTGTAGCTCACGGTGGTGGAAAAAGGTGTATTGTGCCAGGCTGCACAAAGAGTGCACGTGGCCGTACCGATTGTTGTGTTAGACATGGCGGAGGGAAGCGATGCAAGTATGAAAACTGCCAGAAGAGTGCACAAGGTAGTACAGATTTCTGCAAAGCTCATGGTGGGGGTAAGCGATGCTGCTGGGGAGAAGGTAAATGTGAGAAATTTGCAAGGGGCAAGAGTGGTCTATGTGCTGCTCATAGCAACATAATCCAGGAGCAGGACTTCAACAAGGGAGGCTTGATCGGTCCTGGTCTCTTCCATGACCTCGTGTCTATTTCTTCCGGCACCGACAATAATTGTTCATCAGGAGTCAGTGCAATCTCCGACTGCAGCGACTCCCTTGAGAACCCAGCGCAAAGACAGCATCTTATACCTCCACAGGTTCTGGTTCCTCTGTCTATGAAGTCTTCATCTTGTACAAGTTCAAATGGTGCTGGGAAGAATGAGGAAACCAGAAATGGTTATTTGCCTGGCACAGGTGTTGATATGGTTAATAGTAGTGGACCCAAGAGTTCTGATTACATGCTTCCTGAGGGAAGGGTCCATGGTGGTGGCCTTATGTCATTGTTTGGTGGGAACCTGAAGAATGCAATAGATGGAATATGAAGCTGTGGACACTGGTACAAACTGCTTCAGTAATTGAGAATTCAATTCTCAGCATGTGAAATTGTGTATAAAGCTTGTGCTTGTATTCTGATTTGATTGGTAGGGTTCAAATTGTGTATTATGTTGTTGGCACTTGAACTTATAGTTTTAGGTTTGGCTGTTGAAATAAGCCCTAGAACTACGTATGCCTGTCAAGTGTGAGGCATATATTGGTACAAAATTGCTGCTGTGGGAAATTCAGGCACTGAATTTTGAACTTCAGCCCAGGATTGTTGTTCTTATTCACTATGGCATTGTTCCAACAGTGTCAATAAGCAGTAATGCAAAATATAGTATATGAGTAGCGTGAACATGTGAGCATGGCAAGAGTTTTTTATTTTTTCTCCCCCCTTTCTCCTTTTGATCTCGTATGGAAGAGAAAAGGAACAATTAAATAATTTATTATTAAACAGATCTTAACTAATTTACTGATAGTAGTGGGACAACGTAATATTCTAAATTTTATAGATTAGATATAGTTTTATTATTAAATTATACAAGATATGATTGAGCCTTTAAAAATATGAGTCGTATAATGTGTCATTATGTTATAATTAAAACTAAATGGGGGGAATTATTTAAAATATTTGCTTAAAATCATTTTCAATTGTCAAAAACTAACAAAATCCGTCATAGTATCCATTTCCCGCAACTTGTAAACGAATGGAAAATAAACCATAAGAGTACAAAATTGAGGAAGTGCATGTCTAACTCCATTCTACCATATTCAAATGGTCTTTGGGAGGCCACTTATCCACATTCTTATTCAATTTCACATGGTCTTAAAAAATTTTAAAAGTGTAGAAAATACAGAAAACCAAACAAGAAGATCCAACAACAGCAAAACTAAGCTAAAATCTTCAAATCCTTCTAGTTAATAATCCCATAATTCTAATTTATTCAATATACCTTCACTAAAAGATTTTTATTGTTTTTTGGATCAGAAACGCATAGGAAGACTCATTTGGTAACAAAATCAGGAAGCTTTGAGGCAACTATCGAATCTGAAAATATCAGAACCGATTATTGTATCTTCCTGTCACTTCAGGCGCTGAAATAGTTTTGGTGCAACCTACATTACAATCACACATGAAAATTTAAGTATAATAGGTCATTAGCCAGAATGTCTACTTAAAATTGAAAATTAATACTTACACATTTGTCAACACAAGACCAGTAATCAAAATATTGACCGGTGCAGTGCTTATGACCAGTTTCATCATCTTGGATCCTCTTCACACATGCCTGGGGACCAAGTTAATTTATTGGAAAAACATAAACAGTCATTACTGTATCCCTCCACAAAAAAGAAGACATTAGTAAAAATCTAAATGCAAGTGAAGGTATCAAAGACCTCTAGAGACAATTTACAAGCATAAAGAGTGCCGAGGATGTCCAAGATTATCATAAGGGTTGTCCCTTAACAGAGAACCTTAGAAACCAGATGGGTAAAATTGAGGTTGAGAGAGCTGAAAAGATTGACAAGGATCAGGAATGAAAGGTGGTACCATCAATTTTTAGCCACCTATTTTACCTATTTTTCACTTTTTTTGATAATCATTTTATTTTCCTTGACTCAGAAAGGTACACAAAAGAACAAGATTCACCAAAAGAGTGGGTATAAAAGAGATGTTGCAGAGGGGATCCAAATAACAGAATAACAAACATCAGATGGTTCATAGAGAGTAGGAAAGTGCATACGTGCATAAGAATCATATTAGTAACTCTTGGTGGTCATATTGCAGTGTTTATGAGTTGCAACATATCATGTGCAAAATATGAAGAATTAACAGAGTTCACAGATATTAAAACACTATTGTACCCAAATGATGGGCAAGGTAGTTCAGTTTCTTAATCTCTACCTGATATTCAAGCAATGGTTTCACACACTTAGGCTTGCAACCCTCTTCCATGTACTTTTTTGGGTCAACAGGCTCCTCATCCGCCCTAAATACAGTATCAAGAACAACTAAATTAACATACATGCTGAATAATAGAAAAATAGAATAAAAAAGAAGGATGCAGAGGAAGTATAATCACACAATAAAAGTATAAATTTATAGGCTATAATCTTGCAACAGACTTTTAATTCACCTATAACTTCTTAATAACATGTATGCTACAACATTCAGCAGCATTAGAAGTGTAGGACTGAGTAGCTATCTACTATCATTGCCTTGACAACATAGCCCATGCCTGGCCAGATGTAAAGTTAACAGATACAACAGATCTGACCGAGTTTCGGTCCTGAAAGAATTCAGACTCCAAATTCAAGACTCGACCTGAAGCAGACATTGATTTTTAAATTCGGACCGGGATCACGCTCAGGCCTGAGTCAGGGCTAGTCCAACCCTTTGCCATCCATAATTACCAAACTATTACATCTAAAAGCTCCACATCAAAATGAGTAGGAGTAAGTTCATGGGAAAGCTTCTAGGAGCACGCAAGATCAATCCACCACAAGTTGTGTCTGAAATCTTCTTAAAAGAATTGATATAGATGAGAACAGTCTGACAACAAGAAAGCACGCAAAATTGCTGTGTCCCCATATCTTTACATTAACACTGTTTTGCAATAGCTTTTTACATTCTTAGCATTAATCTTCACCGGGATTGATTTTCCACTGAACTACTAAAACGTGTACGAATTAGAAGAAATCCTCAAACTAATTATTGTTTCCTACATCAGGCTACCACTTTCCCAATTAGAAAATAAGAAGAAAACGCATAGTTATTACACCAATAACAAGAAGAAACACTTACATGGAACCGTAAGACAGGAGATCGCCGTATCACCTGAAAAAAAATTGACAAGAACAACAGTTAATGAAGAATGGATTTCCAAGAGTAAGTTATCGTAACGGAAAAATGCACAATTAAATTGCTAAAATCAGAATAACTAATGAGGAAACCAATGCGATCTTCTTCTCGAACCTCGAGATTCGATAACGAGGCCGAGCGGGTTTCCACGGAGACTGTGAGAAAGAGACGCGCGGGTCGGAGCAGTCTGGACTGGAGCCCTTTTATTCCATTTGTTAGGTGAAGGAGTATTAAAACGCAGCGTTTTGCTAACGAATGGAGGATTTAAAATGCAGCGTTTTGTTTATGGGGGGGGGGGGGGGGGGGGG
>JAOXYD010000135.1:1647566-1666465 GCA_028565735.1 Pinacopodium congolense
GCCGTGGTAGGCAATCCCGACTCGTGGAGTTTGCTAGTGCCGCACGGATCTTCGGTAGGGAAAGTCCGAGCCCGTGATAACGTTTGCGCAAGAAGTCCAACAATAACGAATACAATGTTATAATGATATAACAAAGATGGAAGCGAAACTGAGGAAGAAAAGAGGTATAATGGATATAGAAAATAAGGACCTATAATTTTGATACAAAATTATGGAAATTTGTGATTGTTTTTTTTTTTGTAGTTTGATGTTTTTAACTTGACAGAACATTTCAGTGTGAACTTTACTCTTAAGAGTTGAAAAGATTATTTATTACAATACACTATACAATGATTTGACATGACGAATTCAAAATCATTTTATTATAAATTTAGAATCGTTCTATTCAATTTTTTAACGTAATTTTTTTATTTTTTATAAATTTTTATATTATTTTTCTCTGGTACTTAAATTTTTTTATTTCTTTAATTTTTTGTATTTTTATATTTAAAAATATTAAAAATCAAAACTTAAAAAAAAAAGGGAAATGGACCCTTAAAGTCATGTTCAGTTTCAATGCGCGTTTTAATTTTGTGTTGTAAATTTTTTTGGTACGGAAATTAAGGCTGAAAACCTATTTGATTATGTTTGTCTGTTGCGTTATGATAGTAGACAACGAAATAGGCAAACTTGATTGGCTGTGTTTGGCTGTTGCGTTGTAATAGCAAATAAAAAAAACTAACAACAAAACAAAAAAATAAAATGGAAAAGCAAAACACAATATAAAAAAATCCTAAATAGCCAAAATCGTTTATTGCCAAAATAGGAACCGAAGCATCTCTGATTTCATGCTACTTCAGAGATAGCTGGTCAGGCATCGCCTCTTCCTCTGATTTGTCATTCCTCAATGTATATATATATATATATATCCTCTTATTATTTTATGAGGTAGTTAAGAAATTCCTTTAAGCCATGTCTATCCAGCTACTTTGTTTCATAATTATGCTCTTCTTTGCACCACTCAAGTTAATGTAACAAACTAACCACAACGCACTGTTCGCTTCACCTCCACTACCTTATTCCTGCTCTTATCCTTGTCAACCTCCACCTCCACCTACAGCTACTAAAAATTGCCAGCCACCACAATTACTTTCACCGTCCGTGCCACCACCACCTCCGCCTTCGCCTCTTTTAATATTGCTGCCACCATTCGGCTATCTATCTCTGCCTCCATCTCCACCTCCACCTCCACCTGATAGTGGGAATATCCCTGTTTTGCCTCCATCAGCATATGCACCTCCACCTCTTAATCCAATATTGTTTTACTTCTTGTGGTATTATAAGAACCCACCACCACCGACCTAATCTCTAGCAGCAACAACACCAAAGTGAACACTGCTCACAATTTGTATGCTTTTGGTAGTATTATTCTCTTCCTTGTTCTAAGCTTTTGTATGAAATTAGTTCCACTATTATTGCCTAGATTAGCATGCAGTAGATTCAGTTGCTGTAAAGGGTAATCAATTGACATTGTGACTTGTTGGCACACTTTATTCATTGCATATGTTTATCCCAAGGTAATGTCAAATATTTATTGTATTTCTTTCCATAAGCAAAACAGAAGGGAAGCTTGGGATATAAATAGAAGTATGGACAAATATTACGCACGCACTTCTGTTTTGTACTAGTTAAGAAGGAGTTAAAGCAAATGAAAAGTTAAACATGCTTCTATTATATTTATTATAAGGACATTAGTAGATTTAATCCTCCCTCCTACATTAGCACAAGACTCAACCTAACTAATAATTTTATTGACCAAATGAAGTTAACTAACATTTAGTCAAATGACAAATTGAAAAAAAAAAAAAAAAGCTGGAAACACATCCAAATCAACCTAGAGAAGTTCCTTGAAGAATAATTAACCAACTCAATAGCTGACAAGGCCTGTATTCCTTATTCTTGTAACTAGGTTCTGATTGAGTTGCTCTTTTTCTTTATCTTCATCGCAAAAGCAATCGTCATTGAGGTGTAACTCTTTCTAAGAACCTCTTATTGCTGCAATTTAAATGTAATCAAACTCTTATTCCCAGCATCAAAACAAGTTATTACTTGACAAATTGAATAAATTGATCAACAATTTTTAAAAACGACCTAACTATATAGCTCCTAGCCGATGGTCCTTTATGGCCCCCGGAAGCAATGCATGTATTTCAATAAAATTTTAAAGGGTATAATTGAAACTATTTATTTTTAATGAATATTATACATCTTCATAATTTAAAAAATTACATAAAATTTACAAATTAATCCATAAATTCTAAAATCTTAAATTTTAAAATTTAAAATCCTAAAATCTTAAATTCTAATATTTCAAAATCATAATCCTTAAAATTCTAAACCTTTAAACCTTAAAAAATTAAGTTCTAAAATTTTAAAACATAAAATCTAAACTAAAAATCTTATAACATTATTATTGTAATTTTTAAAACTTGAAGGGTAAAACTGAAATTAGATTTAAAAAATATAGGTGAGACCTAAACGGACCCCACCTGAGACCATGGAGTTACTTCCTCATGGCCACCTAATTTTTTAATTTTAAAAACTAAAAAAATAAGTGTGTAATCTCTATAGTATAATAATGATGTTATAAAGCAACTTCAAACCTCTTATTTTAATCCATTTACTATTCCAATAATAAAGTTGGGTTACTATATGAATCTCCTAACAAATAATAACAATTAACGTTGTCATGGGCTCGAAATTCTTAACTTTACAAACCATACTGCATTAGTAAACTTCTCAACTTGGGAATGCCTTCCTTAGTTAAAATGCTAGTTCATCCTTTTTATAAATACTTCTTAAGAGTATTTTAATCGAACACTTGGCAGAAGGTATGTAATATGAAAAATGGAAAAAAAATATAATAGCTTTGGAGAATATTGAGAATAACTTTATTACTCAAGAGATTACAAAGGAATGGGGTGGCTATATAAGTGAGACTCTAGTCTATTTATAATCCTCCATTCTTCATTGGACAGTTAGGATCGATACAATCCATGGACTTGCAATAAGTCTCTAGAACATCTATACAAATATCTCACAAATCACTCTACCTATCAAGGAGCTAATTATGCTATCTAGGATCTTCTACCTAATCTAAATTTGTAGATAATCTTCTAGAGGATTCTAGGGTCAAACGGTCAACATAAACTCTTTAGTAGGGCAAACTTTCACTACATGACATTCTCCCCCACTCAACCTAGTAACATGTTCATTGTTTCAGTCTTGCACACTTCTAATGCTACTCCATGTTCTCCTTCTTTAACTTTTGCCTCCTTGGTATGAACAGTTATTCACTTTTGGACGTCCTACCTCTATACTTGAATTGACGTGTCCTTGCTCGACTTGCCAATTCTCTCAAATTCATAGCTTGTGGGCTATGTTCCTTCTTCTTTATGAACGAATTCATCAAAGGAACGTTTAGACTTACAATGGCCCCCAAACTTGCCTTTTTAGTATAAGTATATGCTTTTAAGGTTGCTCCTTTAGGATTTGTCTTCATCATCAAATCACAACTTTTCATAAAAACTTGTTAACTTATTTGCTTCCATGTAGACTTCGGTCGGTTGAGGAAATGGTTTCATGCCATAAAGTTTGCCTTCTCTATAAATTTGGAGTCTCCATCTATCGACTTCTTAGATTGCTTCCTTGGTTCTTTAAATTTTAAAGGGTCTTGCACCTTTTTGGTCACTTAATCTACCTCTCTCCTAGGTGGAAGGGGCTCTGATAACTCGAGTGGTGTCTCTTTTTCAAAGATTTGGATGGCCAAAATGCATTTGGCTTGAAGGCTTGTGTCTCTTATTAATGACACCATGTTTGCCTTGCTTCCCTTTATAATTAGCATAGTGTTGGCAAATGGGATTGGCATTGCCTTGATTTGATCGAAAAACTTCATGCCAATCACTAAAAAATAATCATCCAAAGAACACAATTGAAAAGTTAATATGACCATATCAATCAACATGGCATACTTTAACTCTTCGAGCACTCTCGTGTATCGTTGTTGCCTTTGAGTTATTGACCTTAATCCAACCTTATTCCCTGGTATACTTGATGTCTAACTGCTTGGCTTCTTCCACTTGAAGGAAGTTGTTAGTAGCCCCAATATCTACTAATGCTTTTACCACTTGACCACCAAATTTGTCTTCTACGAATAAACGACTCCTCTTCTCGAATTTAGGCACTTCCATCTTCTTGATGACATTGAGGAGTTAAAATGATCCTATTATCACTTTTTTGGGTTCTCTTTTTTCCTTCTCCTCGATGAAGACCGAGAGCTTTCTTTTTTTCAGGCAATTTCTAATCTTGTGCAGTTTATCACAAAAGAAACAATTAAGTTTAAACTTTTTCTGACTTTAATCTCTATTGATGCTCCTGCCTTTCTTATACTTGTCATATTTGTCATACTTGTGGGATCCCTCTTAGCCTTCATGGTTGTCTCCCCCACTCTTTTGCTTGTCATTCTTGTCTTTATTGAACTTGACCTTATCGAACTTCTTGAAATTGAAAAGAGATTTGATAATGGCAATGACACTAGCAAGATTTTGGACTCCATAACGTTGGATTTCTATCGTTATCTAATTTTGAAAACCATCATTAAATGCAAATAATGTCTCCTTGTCATAGCAGTCTGAAATCTCTAAAGGAAATTCAAAAAACTCCATCACATAGTCCCTAATACTTTAATTTTGATGAGGATGTCTTAGGTTGGCTCTCGCATCTTCTTCAACATTTTTCAGATAGAATTGTCTTTTGAGTTCTCTCTTAAACTTAACTCATATGTTAATGTTACTATTGGGATGTCTTTAAGGTAGAGAGTGATACTATTGATCTTATTGGTGTTATTCACAATACCTAACGCCTTGAAATATTGTTCTAAGTTTCACAGGAAATTGTCCACATCCTTTCTTGCCTCCTTAAACATCTTAGATTTGGGAATGTCTATCCTCTAAAGATTAGTAACTACCATCAAAATGACAATGGTTCCCCTTGAGCATCTACCTTCTTGTAGAGGGTCAGCCCATCCTTAATCTTCTTCAACTTATTAGAAACCTTCTCGAGTTCTTCTTTCATCACTGCGATATAGGATTAGAAGAGTCCTTTTAAAGCCTTCACTTGGTCTAAACATCTTGAAAGGGCTTTGTTTAAGGCACCTTACATTTCTCAATAGAACTTTTTACATTCATTTTCGAACTCCTCAATGCGGTGTTTATACTCTTCAAATTTCTCTTGACTCTCGGCTATAAAAGCTTCGCTCTTGTTAACCCATCATTGATATCCCATTGAAGTTTCTTTGATTTAAATCTCCCTTAGGTGGATTGCTTGGATATTTCCTCAATGTTGATAGTCTCCCTGCTTCCTACACCAATTATCTTTTAAGCAAAATAACAAACACAAGTAAAGCACTTATGTGAAACTTCACTTGCACACCAACTCGATTGCAACCTTGACTTTATTACTAATACAATTGGAACCTTAGCTTTGATATCAATTGTTACGAGTTTGGACTTCTTAACCTTGCGAACTATACAACACTAACAAACTCCTCGATTTAAGAACTCCTTCCTTGACTAAAATGGTAGTTTAACCTTCTTACAAATACTTTTTAAGAATACTTTGATCGAACCCTTGACAAAAGTTATGTAATATGAAAAATGGAAAGAATACAAAAGTTTTAGAAAATATGGAGAATACTCTTATTACTTCAGAGATTAGAAAAAAATGATGTGACTATACAAGTGAAACCGCTAACTTATTTATAATCCTCCATTCTTCATTGAACAGTTAAGATTGATACAATCTAACAGCTTTTTGTAAATCTCTAAAATTATTTATACAAATATCTCACAAATAACTCTACCTAAATAGTTATTTAAAGTCTTTTACCTACTCTAAACTTGTGAATAATCTTCTAAAAAATTTCAGAATCAAACGGTTAACAACTTTTACTGTGTAACAAATAGAAAGGAAAGGAGCAAATTTAATAGGGCTGTGTAAGAATATGTTAGGTTATCAATTTATCCTAGTATGTATACTGTAATTGCATTAGTTATTCTGTGATTGCCGTAGCCCAATGCAATTGGGTTAACAAATTATCTTAATAATGTCCCAATAACACAAAAAATCAAATTACATCAATCCTTAATATTTTGAAAATTTTAAAAATCAAAATAAAACACTTTAAAAATATTTAAAAAATCCAAAATAACAAAAATTCAAAACTCCATCTAGGTACTACATGGTAAATAATTTTTTCAAAATTCTGTGGCAAATTCTGTCTTTTGGAATATAAATACCATTACTTTAGCAATATTCTAATAAAGGCTTGTCAGCTTAAAATCGCAGACTTGAGGTTTAAACATTAATCAAATCTTACGATCGAATTGAAATGATTACTATCCTTGAACAACAAAGCAAGATTCAGTTAAAATTTGTACGGCCGCCAAATTCTGTTGGATTTGGTAATTATACGTCTGATATTCCTTCTAATGGCTTCCATTCCACATTTAGTACCCAAAATCAGATATCAAGACAAGACTTGCTCTTATTACAGCACTGGTCCAAATTGTATAGAAATAGCTTCTTTACTTTCTATAGCAATCATGTATGCTTTCCTTCTTTTTTTATAACCTTTTTGTGATTTGAACCTTGGAGTCAAATACATCTTCATTCTACTCAAATATTTCTTCAAAACCGCATCAGCATAGTTACAAGAAAAAAGAAATTTCTTTTTAAATGCAACTGCTTTCCAACGCCTTGATTGTTTCACGCCGCCACACTGCAGTATCAGGATCAAACCTGAGCTCCCATGTAGGCCAATAATGTAGATCCTGTTTCAATGTAAGCACACGAGGTTTCCCATTTAGATGAACGGTCCTTATCCGTACAAACTCCTCATGTCCCAATCCCTAATAAAATGACAAAGATCAGACATGTTAACAAGAATGCACAAGTGTAAATCTTGGAGAAATTAATTTCATATTAGATACCTTCGTAGCATTAATGAAGGCATCTAAATCAGGTGTCGGTTTTCCATTAATTTCAACGATCCATTGCAGAGCATACAGACCATATCTATGCGCTGGACTTCCGTGACACCACCTGAAAAATTAAAGTAACAAAATGTCCAATAAGCTTGTATGCACGTCATGCACAGGCATAAAAGCACACAGAAGGAATAGCTTTTATGCATATTGGATTGCATACAAGTACCCGGAAAGTAGATTAGACATGGGGATACGGAAACTATAAAAGTAACATGTTAAATCCTCGTTCTGCAACAAACTTTGAAGATAAAAGCAAATGCTAAAGGAAACTGATGCTCCAATTCCAGCCCCTTATGCACCTAATTTTACATGAAATTACGATGTCATCACAACTCTTTGCTATAATAAATTGCAAAATGACTAGGTTCTTAATAAAAAATAGGCTAAATTACATTTGGACTGCATCGGACGTTACTATTATCCACCACAATGTCAACCATGGTAATTATTTCTTGATATATTTTTCTTCACGATCATTATTACCTTACCATATATGCAGGCCTTCCTCGTGTATATATTTCCATTGTATATATATTCTGACCATTTTTTAGGAACAAACACGAATGATGATATCAGAACTAATCCTGTGACACAACTAGGTTACTTCCATCTCAGAGTAAACTTATTTGGTCTCTGTGTATCCAAAACCTCACTAGTTAAAGGTGTTGTGTTATCAGTTGTTGGCCAACCCTCTCAATCGGTTCATTCTCCGCTCTGTTCAATCGGTTCATTCTCCACTTTGTTCAAGTTACTGGAGTCAGCCAACATTTGGAGAATTAACATACTGTTTCCTCCTACACTGCCAATAAGCATCTCTGTCCAATGATACTACACTTGAACAACCAACATGGTTAAATGTGCCAGGTCAGATCCTCACGCACGTGGTGCTTTGTCAAGGAAAACAAATTTCAATTCCAGTTTCTTTGACCACCAGACATGATAAACTGTGTCACTGCATCTTCCCCGACAACTCATTCAGTCTCACATGTGGTCAACTGACCCGTTTCCTTATTTTTGCCTTTACTGAAGCTAGCTCCATTTTTTCATCTATTTTCTAGGAACTAATTCCTTCGACATTTCATTTAGTTATTATTTTGTGTTCTGTTTACTAATGACAATGATATTGTATTACAGTAGTATCAATAAATATGGCCATCTGACTAATGCGCCCCAACTAATGCTAAACGAAAAAAAGGAGTTATTGCATGATATTGCCAAGACAATTTGCAGATACCAATGTAATGACATATTTCCTTGAATGCTACGAGCTGAAGGATCTAGAGTTCATACTTTAGTTACAAGTCAACTTGTATGGAGGAAACTGGAATCGGGGACTCAAGGGGACAATGAAAGTAGAAGTGGTCATCACTATTATGATTTTTTTATGCAAATAATGGTGACCATGGGAGTAGTCACAATCAAAATGATCAGCATTCCCAATTTGTTTCCAATGTGGTGGCTTTAGTCATACACAACTTACATGTTAGACATTTCAAAATAAACTTTGCATCAGTCTAAAATAGCTAACATAACATCGAGATTCCTGAAGTGGGTAGTATGTAGACATTAATCACTACGCAGTTATGTTTGTCTTGGCCACGATATTTGGCACCAAGCCTACACATCCATTGTGTTAGCTTCTTGTAATAGAAACTGATTCAGACATCACTTATGATATGATAACATATCTATCCTCGCTTCCTTTCAATCATACAAAACTATCATACCAGCTAGTGGACTTGCTACTTCTACTGTTCTGGTATAGCTAATCCTACATTTTGAGTGTTTTTCTGGATGTAGACTGAATAACATTAAAGATCATAAGATCTAGTATTTAATTTAACAATATTATTAACGTATCTCACATATGAAAATTTTGTCCATCCTAAAATAGAGAAGTTTAGGTATTATTTAGAAACATTGTATTACTCTAATTATGGGCTACTGCAATTCGCTACTTGCATAAACAGATGGACTAAACCCAATAAATAATAAACATGAGAACCCTTCATTGTCTTTATGTCAGTAGTTATAGGACTTCACAGCCAAACTACATAGAACTTTTTTCTTTCCACTTTCAATTCCATAAACAAGTTCTAAATTAATTAGATATTACATCTTTGTTGAAGGTAATTAGAAGCATCTTAAAGAAGTAAGAAGCAATATATGCCGTCGAGATGTGCAAATCAGAATATAAAGTTATAACAAAACCACTTCATGAAGTTATGTGAATATATTCACTCTTACAACGGTGACTGGCTTTTGCAATTAAACAGTTGTGAAACTATAATGTGATAATTAAGCACTTGTTCATATTATTCCAAATCATGTCATCCAATTAAATTGATGGCCATTTCATTTGTCAATAAAAAAACAAAAAGGACAGCAAGGTTGATTGCTATCAATCATGTAAAAACCAGACAAAAGTTGGGCAACAATTTCACAAATGTTCTGAGTTGTCCGGATTGATTATATTTATAACCAGTTATGTATCATGAAAAGTGCAGGAGTTTGGAAGAATAAATTTTTCATTGATTATTTGAAAAGAACATTTGTTGCCTTTTATACAGAAAAATCTAGTGAAAAGGAAGGAGACTAGACTAAATCAACCTACTTCTAGACTAATCCTAACCTACAATCTACGGATTAATTATAGGAATTTGTCTGCACTCTAATTATAAGAATCTGTTATGAAGTTTCCTAAGACAGCTGACTACTCACATGTACAACACAATCATCGTTTTTTGGCACTCCCCTTCAAGCAGGTGAGAAGTTAACTTACCATTCCCAACTTGGATACAACACTTTGAAACATTGAACTATTTAGCCCTTTTGTAAGTATATCAGTTAATTGATCATGTATAAACCCATAAGGTATACAGATCATCCCACTGTCCAACTGGGTTGTGAGCTATGTTTATTGTAGATTTGATATCACAATAGAGTGTCATTTGACCATCCCACTTAGTCTTCAAAAATGATCTTCAACCAAAGTAGTTTAAAATGCCTTGAGCTATTGCCTGAAATTCTAACTTCGTATTAGACCATGCTAACACATTTTGTTTCTTATTCCTCCATGTCACAAGGTTTGTACCAAAGAAAGGTGAAATATCCAGTAGTTGATCTTCTGTCAACAATTGATCCAGCATAATCAGCATCTATGTATGTTTCAAGTATTAAACCCCCATTCCTTCTGAATAGGATGAACCTTTAAGGTACTATTAACACTCCAGAGAGCTACTTGCAGGAGAACTTCCTTCAGATTATGTAGGAATTGACTAATCATGCATTCTAACTACATATGTCATATCTAGTTGTGTGTGAAACAGATAAATGCATATTAATACTAGAGGCTGTTACTTTTCCCTATCTACTGCAGTAGCCTCCTCTACCTTCCAAGTTTTAAGATTTATATCTATTAGAATACTTGTTGGTTTACATGCTGTCTTGCCTATTTCTTCGAGCAAATCAATTAACACACTTTTGTTGGGAAATAAAAATGTCTTTTCTAAAGTGAGCCACCTCAATCCCATAAAAATATTTCATCCTTATACCTTGATCGCAAATTACTAGCCAAACACTAGTTCATGACCTGTTCATCTTTATCACCATCTCCTGTTACAAATATGTCAACATAAATCCAGAAAATTGTGAATTTTTTTAAAGGTGAGTATTTAATGAGTATCGTTGGTTTTGTCTATAGTTTGTGGTTCAAGCATAAGATCGGCTCATGCAACGATGGGACCACCTTTTTTCCTAAAATTTGCATCCTTGTCTAATCAAACTCAGGATTTAAGCCTGCAAGAAAATCATACACCTTATCATTTTCAATAAAATCTTTTATTTTAGTTGAGAAATTACTACATTGTAGCTCAACAGCCCTGTAGTAATCCAAATCTTGCTACTCACTTTGTAAGAAATTGGCATATTCTGTGACTGATTTTCCTCGTCCTGTTGTTCTGTGTTGGTTATTATGTATAATTAGTAAGGGTAATAGTGTCTTTTTATATACTAGGTCAAGTGTATATTCTACAAGTATAAATATCTCTTGTAACCTTATTAGTATTGTACGAAAGAGTGAATAAAGACTTAAGATTATTCCTCAAAAATCATCATGTATCTTTATAACGATAAAGGTGCATAATTTCGGAAATACATCTCCAGAAAAAAAAAAGGAACTATCTTATCTACAAGACTTTGTGACCAACAAAGTGAATCGACAACATTCTAAAAGCTTCCTCCACCACATTTAAAATTCTAGCAGAGCTTTTATGCTTTCCAACAAAAAAATAAAACTGCAGGTGTAAAATACCTTGATCCAGAATCTTTGGCTATCTTGTACCGATTTAAATGCCATTAAACGGCTATCAGCAGCACATATGGCAACATCATCACATTCCATTGAAGCAATTGGCCTTGCACCAGGAGTTAACTCTCTTATGAAGAACTCATTAAATGTCTGTCCAAGGACAAAATTCAAATCATATGCTGGCTAAAACTAATAACTCATCTGAATTCAGCACTGTCAATAGTCAACCCACCCAACAACTAAAGCAGGCAACATTTGAACTCCTGTCAGTCTCATTTGCACCTCTAAGGCTGTTTCACGATTTCCAAGATTCAATGTGTACGAGCTATGAAATAATTTCAGAGTAGGGTGCTAGGAAACGAGATTTAGAAATAATTCCATCTCAGTATGTTTTCTTAGTTTCTGCCTTTATTAAATTTTCCTGTGCATCAGATTTAACTAACATACTGAGTTCACAAAACCGTTTACAATCCCTCAAGCAAAACTTGTCCAATCTTTTTATTTTAGGAGACTGAAATTTACTGATCTTAACTCTACTACACTGAGGCCTAAGAAGTTTTATATAAACATGTATGAAAAGTAAACACTTTTCTTTCTGTATGAAAAGTGCACATGTTCACCTTGAAGTGTTCCACAGGGTACTTGACTTCAGCTAAATTGATTTGATCCTACAACAATTTCACCAGATACGGATGTATGATTAATATGTCCCTTAACTAAGGACAAAAAAACTACATCCAATAACTGATTTATTGGGGCAAATGTAAGAGAATAAAGATGATTCAGCATATCGTATTTCAAGTGTTGGCATTATTAAAGTGTCAAATTCAATAATTCGTGAGGAACAAATAATCATGCAAAAGCCAAAGAATTTAAGGAGAATCACTCTCAACAGCTAGGGCACAATCCAAAGATCAACACCGTAAACACAATCCAGTGATTACATAATATAAATTGATAAAAGGGGGAACCTCTATACTGCATATTCCACCACAACTTGTGACAAAAAAAAACAATATTTTAGAGAACTCACAACAAACTCCCAAAGAGTAATTTGAAAATGCCACCTCACAACCAGGTTGAAGCTACTAAACATAACCGAAAGCCTCTTAAACCCCTTGATAAGAAATAACATTCCTGGGACCAGGGCACAGGAAGTGAGACATACAAGAACCTATGCAAAAGCTATTGAACTCCAACATACAACAACAGAAAATGCTTACCTTCAGAAAATAATAATTAAAAGAAATTATCTATTTTCCAGCATAAAAAGACATGACCACTGGACATTCTTTGGAAAACAAGTTTATATCATTGAAAAGAACTAAACAGCTAAAAGCTCTAAACAAGGATTTGAAACAAATCCCTACTTGGCTTCAAATTCCAATCTTTAATTTCATAAATATCTATCCGATAGAAAGTATAGGATTGGGCACCAAGGATTTGTGACAAACCTAAAAAGAACCTCCACATGACTTCAAATTCCAACCAGTAATCCTTTCACTTGTTTAATTTCACAACAAACAAGAAACTCTTTCACCAAAGAATAAAATATTATTTTTTGATTGCAATGAATTTTCAGGTCAAGCAACGCTTAAGCAAACCTGGATCAAAACACTGAAAAGTCTTTACAAAACCTTTCTATCTGGCGAAAAGTCATTTAAGAAGAAAAATAAACAATCCACCAAGTTTTACAGCGCACATAGCTTCACAAGTGCAAAAGGTAAGTAGAAGATTCAAATAAAAAACGAAAAGAAAATTTGGAGAAACTTTTATAATTACATCATCTGCTAGCACCTAACAGCTGTAAGCAATGCTCCTTCTATTAGCAGAAGCTTCATTTCTGGAAAACATCTCTTTTGATTATTTTTTTCCTTTTTTTTTTTTGGCAATAACAACTCCCAAAACTATTAGAAAATTTAAAGTAGATTAGCAAGGAGACATTGAGTGCATGATTTACACTTAACATGAATCCTTAATTACAGGTCCACATGAAAGTATTAAAGGCTAGCCAGGTAAAATTTATAATCCATTGCAGGTCAATTTTTAAGATGACATGCATGTATATGGAAGGACTTTAATGCAAAATTTTCTAAATTATGTTCAGCATTCATCTCCTACCTTAAAAAATTCAACAAACTGAGGAATGTCTTTAGCAGACTCAACAGTATTCATTTTCTTTCCTTGCTTCTCAGAGACACTATGCAAAATTTCCTTTGCACCTGCATCCACATTTCAGTAGCAAAGAATACAGGAATAAGATCAGTGAGTTAATATATACAACAATAACAATTTGGGCTTTTGATATTCAAACAAAATAATCTATGAGTGATTGGATATCAAGAAAGATCAAACCATTAGAAATTGAAAACTATTCGTAGAACATTACTTTTGCAGAACTGCTAATAGATTATATCCTTTTTATCAATGTATCCCATATAGTTTTAACCCTCCCCATCACTTTCATATCTATCAATTACTATTAAATAGTCCATACCTAGAAATCCACAAATCTAAGCTATGCAATCTTCTCAAATAAGAGTATCTTAGATCTGGTAGGCACTAACCCACCCTCTTACAAGTCAACTTAATATCTTTTCTATATAAAGTTTGGTTTCTTCAAATGAATTACTTGATACCTTTATCCATGAGATGCAGTCCTATCTTTGACTGGTAAATTGCTCTCATTGACAAAATAATCTTTCCATCAATTAACTCCTCCACTAACCTCTTTGTCCTTCGATCAAATACCTAAACAATAAGGATAAAACCAAGAAGTCACAAGCACAGGATATTATTCTGAATGCACTGACATGCTATGCAATGGGCATCAGTATCTTAAGTGGTATGTACAAGATCATACAACCATAGCCATTGGAGAGTTTCAATTCCACAGTTAGTTACTACCCATCTACAAGATTAATCCTAGCCCATTAAAATCTCATTGTCGGCACATGCCTACTTAATGGGATGTAAGATCCCTAAAAATTTTCAAAAATAAAAAGAGCACCAGGCAGGCACGACCCATTTTCTTTCATCTGCATGCCCTCCACTTGTATCATATCCATCTCATTGCATACAACAAAAAATCCAGCCAATAGAAGGATATGGTAGGAAATAGAACGACTCTTGAACTAATGCATTGTAGTGCACTTTGAAATTTGGGTTCAGTATTTGAACAATGCATATGAGGAGCCAAAAGTAATAACTCCTTGCATTACAAAGTAAACTGACTAAAGGGAGCAGGTCGAAAGCTTTGGAACAACAAGATTACAAAACCAAGTTGAAGTGCTTATGTAAATGTTCTCCATGAATTATGGATGCAATACTTGTTATACGAAAGGATAGAAATAAAGCATACCACAATATGGGATGCATTCGACCCAGAGTGCAAACCAACATCATACGAGGCAAAGTGGGCCCATTCACTAAGTTTAAACATCCATCTGCCAATAAATTGAAACAAGATCCACCAACATAGAGAATACTTGAACAAAGGAACTACAACAACGAAATAGACAAATCAAAATGAAACTTGATAATGCTCTCACCCATATGAAGCCTGCTTATCAGTCAGAAAACCTCCAGTCATAACTTGGTTTCCAGTTCCTTCATCAAAACACAGGCTTAAATGGATCACAGTGTTCAGCTTGTCAGAAATTTCCAGACCCTCACCACAAACAGGGCAGCAATTCATAAGAGGCTCGCTGCAAAAAAGTGATCACAGTGATAGTTCTGGCATTGCAACATAGTAAATTTCTATTGACAGTTTATGGTAGACTTGCATATTTACCACACGCGAAAATACAGATATGATATCACAATCAATCTAATTAATCCTAATTGCTAATTAACGCCTCCCATTATGTGACAATTCATAGTCAATCATTCTTTAACTACTTTTAATGAATGTGTTTTTTGGGTATGGGTAACAAAATACAAGATCACTATATCTTTAATCTTCTTTTTTTCAACACAGGGTCATCTATCCTTTGGCAATCATAAAGATTAAAAATCTAATGATCTTAAGTTTGCATATTTCAAACATATTCTAATGATGCCATATTGAAAAATAAACAATAAAGACTATCAAGATCTACATAAGAGCATAACATATGCCATGCGCAACTCAAGCTTTTTCATTGAAGTTGTAAAGTTGTTACTTTTCTTGTTGCAATGCAAGAAGCTCAGCCAGCTCATCGACAGTCACAACACCATCCCCATTCTTGTCAGCAGCTTTGAATAGCTCCTCTTTCTAGTATGCAAGTTTAAAAGGATGCTATTATAATATAATTGTGCACAATTATAAATAGAAATAAAAAAATGTAAAGCCTGCATATTCAAATTTTTATATGAGAACCCACTTATATCATAAGAAAGATGTATAAAAGTAAATTATATTTCAAAAACAAGTTCAAACTCCAACTTCCAATTACTATTTCAAAATATTACTTCAGTTTCATGTTTAGAACCCAAAACACGAGACATATTTCCTCCAAAGGTTTTCAACTGTCAGCTACAGAATAATGCACTGATAAGCATATGTTTAACGTGCAAAAAAAAGTATTGCTAAACCTTGTTGGTTGCCACTTGGTTGCCAAAAGCCTCAATTAAGCTGGAGAACTCAGAAAATGACAGTTGGCCATCTTCATTGTAGTCCTGTGTGCAATATAGGATTCAGTGATTCAATCCGTCAGTGTCCATAAAAACACACATGCCTTCATGCATAAACAATAATCATATTACACAATGCATAGGTAAGAACATCAAATCCCCAGTTTCAAACAGTAAACTTTTGACTCATGAACCATATTGCAACTGATCTAGAGAAACATAAGTTATCATTCCATTAAAACAAGTCTGGTTCTGTAAAACACTTGGACACCATGACATTCCACTTCATTTAGAGCCTTAGAATTTTTAAAGGCTTGCCATCTGTTGAGATTTTAAACAGCTGTAAATAGATTTTATTTAGATAGGCTGTAAATAGAATAAGTTTGAAATTCCTTAATTTAAGGGATTACATTAGATAACCCTAGATATCTTTCCATATTTAAATTCCCTCTTGTAATGTCCTATATATATGGCTGTATACTCCTATTCAAGATATAAGAAAAAGGACAATTCTTTCCCACATTTATTATTATGTCTAGTTAGATGTCCATGTTGGAAAATGACCATTAGCATGTGTTACAGTATTTTTTATAAGTAGATGGGCTGAAACAATTTTACTTCCTCTTTTCTTCCTTCATGAACAAATCTCTAGTTAGATGGTCCTGCATCACTAGGGCCCAAAGTCTGTGATCTCTGAAATTTACCTGAAAATGAAAGGAAAAAGAGAAAGTTGCCACTGCAGGAGATAAATGATATCGTAATGATTTTTTACCATTTTTCTAGGAATATGATCATTTGTACAAATTCTTTGATCTTTGTCTGAAATGTTTTAGTTTGTGTTTTATTTACCGGAGATTTTGTTGCAGATGCCCTTGAGTTCATTCTATTGAGATTTGAGTGAATTTGCCCCTTTAATGTACTAAATTTTATTGTTGTCACTCTTAGAAAGAGAACTCTTTATGGTCACTTATGTTGTTCCTCTGTAACATGTAGGCTGAATCCATGGTAGCTGAATGGAAGGAGTTTCTCTGGGATGTTCCTGAAGAGAGAGTTGCTTTGTGGGGTCATTGTCAGACACTTTTTATCCGATATGGTTTCCCTCCTTTACAGGTTTGTTTGTTTGGGATTAGTAGTCTTTTTCTTTGTAATGTCTTGTTAATGTATTGACTATTGATTACTGCTTGAATTGTTGTTGCCAGGCAGGAACTTTTTTCCTTAAACATGCTGAAGCTGTGGAGAAAGATATTCCAGCAAAAGAGCTTCTCACATTGCTGCTTTATGCTCTTCGATGGTTAAGCGGCCTTATAACTGTATCCAGTCCGTAAGTGATTTATCTCATGTTCTATTTTTGTGATGCAAGTGTTGCTATTGGACAAAATGAAGATGCATTATCAGAATGCTTCTTACCTTTGCGATAATTTTCAGGGTTTACCCAATACAACTTTTGAGAGAAATTGAGACGAGAGTGTGGTTATTAGCAGTTGAATCTGAAGCTCAGCTAAAAAGTGATGGGGAAGTAACTTCATCAAATTCCACCCAAAACCTTGGTAGTGGAAATACATCCAGCGTAATTGACAATACTGCAAGTTTGATTGCTAAGATGGATAATCATATTAGTACAATAAAGAATAGAAGTTTGGAGAAACATGATTTAAGGGAAAATAACTTGCCCCTCCATAAAAACCAAATGTTGGATTCTGGCAGTCCTACATCATTTGGGAATGCAAAGACAAAAAGGAGGGCTAGAGGATATATGCCTTCAAGACGTGTATTGATAGACCCAGTGGATAAAGGCAGTGACCTTGAAGATGGCTCTACCCTGAGTTTGAGAAGTGAGTTGCAGTTACAAGACGAAAACCTAAGAATGGAGATGACTTTTTCCAAGTGGGAGGAAAGGATTGGACCTTCTGAGCTGGAAAGAGCTGTCCTTTCTCTACTGGAGTTTGGACAAATAACAGCTGCCAAGCAACTCCAACATAAGCTTTCCCCAGAACATATGCTTCCTGAATTCAAACTTGTTGATGTTGCTCTAAAGCTTGCAGTTATGTCCACTCCTGTTCACAAAATCTCATTTTCGATGCTTGATGAGGAAATGCGTTCTGTTATTAAATCATATAATTTATCCGTTGACGAGCCTCTGGTTCATCCCTTGCAGGTTATTCATCCAACTCTTTTTCTTTTGTTTTATAATGTTGTAAACTAATCTATTCCAAAAA
This sequence comes from Pinacopodium congolense, assembly GCA_028565735.1. NCBI lineage: Eukaryota > Viridiplantae > Streptophyta > Magnoliopsida > Malpighiales > Erythroxylaceae > Pinacopodium > Pinacopodium congolense. The sequence goes on from JAOXYD010000135.1 coordinate 1,665,791, forward strand.
ATATTTTTGTTTGCTTGGACTCAACACAAAACTTATATGTGATGTAAACTTCCTTTCCTATTTGACTTTCCCTTGTTAACTTTTTTCTCTAACATTACCTTCTATTCTATCATGTTATGGTCACATCTTAAATATGCAAAATGAAGGTCTTGGAGAGTTTAACCACACTGTTTGCTGAGGGTAGTGGATGTGGACTATGCAAACGAATCATAGCAGTTGTAAAAGCTGCAAATGTCTTAGGCCTCTCATTTTATGAGGCTTTTAATAAGCAACCAATCGAACTGCTCCAACTGCTGTCGCTTAAAGCGCAAGAATCGTTTGAAGAAGCGTCCCTTCTAGTGCAAACTCATTCCATGCCAGCTGCCAGTATTGCTCAAATTCTTGCAGAATCCTTTCTAAAGGTGTGATATATATTTCCTTCACCCAGCATATCTAGTGCTTCAATTGGCATTGCATGTCAATAGAGTTGTCATTCAGGGCCTTTCGGATGCATGTGTTGAAGAACAAGGTTTGAAAATCTTAAATTCAAATTACTTCATGTTGGGTTCTTAGTGCCCGTTTGGATGGGCTTATTTCAGTAGAGCTTTTGTTAGTAGAACTTTTTTCTATAGAGCTTTTCTGAGAAGAGCTTTTTCAAAAAGACAGTTGACTGTTTGGCTATCATTTAAAAAAGAG
>JAOXYD010000135.1:1712025-1725627 GCA_028565735.1 Pinacopodium congolense
AATAATTGACTTAATTTATTAATTAATATGTATTTTTTAGATATATAAAAGTGTTTTTAAAAAATAAATTTATTTTATATTTAATAATTATTATTTTTATCACCAATTTTAACTAATAAAGGAAAAGAAAAAACCCGCAACAAAACACTTTTATTTTTGTTCTTATTTTTTATTTATAATTATTATTTTTATAATTTTGTTTTTCTTTATTTGGTTAATTGAAAGTTGTAATAAAAAATTAAAAATAAAAATTTATTTGATTGAAATTTGTAATAAAACAATTAATTTAATGATGACAATCAAATATGAAATATATTCAAATTGTTAAACCAAAACATTTATATACATTTTTAAAATATATTATTAATTAGTAACTTATATCAATAATTTAATATAAAAATATTTTACAAATTTTGTTTTTAAAACTTAAAAAACATTATTTTTTATTTTTTAAATAAAAAACAAAAGGGAATACAATGCACTTTTTATTTCTATTTCTCAAAAAAAATAAAAAACTGAAAAACAGAATCAACAAATCAAACTAGACAAGTCCTAAGTTTCTCCTTTAATCTGCTACTGTAATTTGTGTTTCTATCTGATGAACAGGTGGAGCAAAGTACAACAGAGTTGTGATTGTTGCTCTCTATCCAATAGTGAAAGAGAGTTTTCAGTTGAATTATGACATAAATCAGATACTGGGTATATTGGTTGATCGTTTCATGGAGTTAGCCATCACTGAATCTATTAAGGTCTACGAGATATTCTGCCGTGTCTCAAAGCAACTCGATGAGCTTGATGACTTCTATGGTTGGTGCAAGACTGTTGGGGTTGCTCGATCTTCGGAGTATCCAGAAATTGAGAAAATAACACAGAAGAAGCTTGACGTTATGGATGATTTGCTAAGAGAAAAGTCTGCATTGGCACAAAATAAGGGGGCAGCCATTGTTGAACCTGAGAGTGAAACTGCTGATGAGGTCGAAGAGCCAGAAGTGATTGAAGAAGATATGTATGCAATGAAGGCATTACCACCACCTGAAGATTTCACTGAGGAAGAAGAGAAGGAAGAACCAGAGCAGAAGGAAGAAGAAAACAAGGGTTCACAAGAGGCTGATTTGTTGAACTTGGGAGAAGATGCATCATCATCAACAGAAGATCAATCAAATAGAATGGCATTGGCCTTATTTGATGGAGGTGCACCAGTTGCTGCTGCTGCTGCTCCAAATGGTCCTCCTGCATGGGAAGCATTCAAAAATGAAGGAGATTGGGAGACAGCTTTAGTTCAATCAGCCAGCCATTTATCTAATCAGAAGACCAACCTTCCTGGAGGCTTTGATATGTTGATGCTTGATGGCATGTATCAACAAGGAACAATGATACATGCAATGTCTTCTACAGGTTATGCAGCAAGTGGAAGTGCTAGCAGCGTTGCTTTAGGGTCTGCAGGACGGCCGGCGACTTTGGCGTTGCCGGAGCCTCCCGGGAAAGATGGTAGTGCCGCAACAGTAGGAACTGAAGACCCTTTTACAGCTTCAGTCTCCATTGCTCCACCACCATATGTGCAAATGTCAGACTTAGAAAAGAACCAAAAGCTGTTGAGGGAGGAGCAACTAATGTGGCAACAATATGCAAGAGATGGGATGCAAGGACAAGTGGCTTATGCAAAGATACAACAAAATAGTTATAATATGGGAGGATACAGACAAGGATATTGATGATTTTAATTCATTCAATTAGGTGTTCTTGTGTTTTAGTTCTTTTTTTCCAAAACAATCCATCATGACAATTGACAAAACTTATTGTATAATGTACCAAAAAATTTGTTTCCTTCCGGTGCTTTTCCTATCATATCATCTTAAGAAATGTTTAGATGAGTTGTAGATCATAATTTTTTGTTATAATTTTTGTGTTTTTATATTATTTTATGTTTTTTTATTTTTATGATGTGTTAGTATTTTTATTTTTTAATTTTTTTATTTAGAAAAATAGGAAATCAAAATAAAAAAATTAAAACATAACTAAATAAGCTCACATTCTTTACTCTTATCCATATGATGCAACCTCATGTTTTTCATTCATTCTAGTATGGCTCCTATTAAAACTTCTAATATCAACATGCATTAGATAAGTTGGAATGTTTAGAATGTAGATACTATGAATAACTAGTAACAAGGTTGAAGATAAACTAGAATTTTTTAAGAATTTGTAGGAGTTCCTAGAAGTTCTTTGATTTTGCCTATGGCAAATACCTAATTTTTTTAGTCCGAAAGTAAATCTAAGGTATAAGGGGACAAATCAACCTTTAATGTTTGGACAAATATTCAAATAAGATCTCAAATAAAACCTTATTATTTTGACAAGTTGCTTAAATGATCATCGGTTAAAGGATGGTCTATTTCCTTTGTCTAGGGAGAAACAAAGGCAACGTTCCACAAAGATGACAACATTTTTTGTTAAGGTTGAATTCTTAAACTACATAGTTTTGGGTTAGAAAAACAGCCAGAAAAAATCACAATTAATACCTACGTCCTTTTAGAAAGAATAACTTGACCGTTTGATTGAGCTTTTAATTGTGAATATTAAATTTTTGTATTGTGTTTTGTGTATTTTTATAAATTTTTGTATTGTCTGTCTTAATTTTTGTGCTGTATTAGAGTGTTTTTTTTTTATTTATGTGATATTCTTTATTAATTTTTGTGTTTAAAAAATCTGAAAATCAAATCCAAAAACCAAATCGTTTCCAAATGGACCCTTAGTGACCGTTTAGTAACATTGTTACTTTTTCGTTATTATTTTGTATTTTTATTTTGTGTTTTTGTGGTTCTATTTTTTTTATAAAGAAAAATGAAAAATTGTTTGATTGATATTTATAATAAAAAATAAAAAATAAAAGCATGTTTAGTTTAGATTTATAAAACAATACTAACATAAAAGGTAAAGTATAAACTATCAAATACCTTCGTAAATTGAGTACCATAGGATAACCTAAAACAATCAAACATTGAAGACCAATAAACAAAAAGATCTTTAAATATACTGTTAAACAGATTAATTAATCATCAGCTACAACAAATATCCATCTCTGTGTGCATGAAATAATGCATGACGTAACAATCCTCAGGCATCACGTACTATCTAAACCTCTTAAAATGTGGTCAAGACTATACATATTTGCCCCTGTATTTTGGCTTCATATCTTTCCATGATTTGGATCCTGTACTTAACTGAGGATCAGATGGACTGAAAACAGAAGAATGAAGGTTACCATCTTCTAGCCATTTCAGATGGTTCTCCTTAAACTCCAAATGCTTTATCCTGGCTAGCTCTGCTAATTCATCAGTATATGGACCTGTCTTCACCATGGTTAACAATACGCGGCTGTATCGTGAACTTAGGATCTGCTCAGACGTAGCAATAAGCTTGAAATATGGGTGCTCTGGGAACATATTTTCTACAATATCATCGTCTCTTAAAACAGGGTAAAAATAAACAAGTCTGCCGCCCACTACAAGCATCTTAGCAGCAAGATCAAGCAAATCATGAACACATTCAGCTAAGCTATAAGGTGCTGTGGAGGGTATGTGGTCAGTCCTCTTGTCATCAGGAACAGTATAAGGGGCCACAGCACCTTTCAGCAATTTCCGTCCACCGGACTTCCGGCCCCCAGCTCGAACTCCGTAAGGAGGATCACAAATTATTGCATCAAAAAACTAAGCAATTCAAAACATAGCAACAGTATTAAAATTTATGAAAAACAGAAATTTTGGGAGACTAAGGTCAATAATTTCGTTTCTTGACCCCCCCCCCCTCTCTTTTCACCCCAAAAAAGAAATAAAAATCTTTAATCCCAAAGAAATTCTGGATGCTGCCAAATCTGGAGTCCAGAGCCATAAAAATTAGTAGCGACACAGCCTAAGATGACATCAAAAAGATGAAGAAGCACTTGCAAAAATCTAGAACATGGATATCATATACATTGTAACAAATCTTTGTAAACCTAAGATGGCAACTCAAAAATGACTTTCCATAAAGAAAGTTGCAGGTTTGCATAGATAAAAAAAGAAAAAATAAACTCATAACCAATTTTGCAGCCATGTAGCAATCAGTATGGCTCCTGTAGACAATCTTACCCAGTAAGGTGTTTCTATTAGGCATTAAATGTGGGTTGTAGTTACAAGATGAAAAAAGATAGTTATGAGCATGCAATTGACAGAAACTCACACCAACCATCAACCCTCTAATTTGTACAGCATTCTTGGCTGAGCATAAAATAAAAATAAAAATTGATATTGTCAAAACATTACCTCTTTTAAGCCAGGACGCCAAGGAGGCAGATTATTATCCACCCTCAAAAGACCAATTGGCATTGATAATCCATACTGCAAAAACGTATCATTAGGTAAGTGTAGTTTCTATATACAAAACCTGAAATTATAAATCAATCTGCTGAAAGGACAAAAATAAATCCAGTAAAGGTTTAGTGCTAAGTGTTTAGAAAAAATACGTAACATTGTTTTGAACCAAAGTTAAAAAAGAGAACTGCTCAGGAGTATGTCACCTGCTTGAAATTGCTCCACACATTACAATCAGGTCCACGCCCATCACGTACCACACGAATGTCTATATCAGCACCCTGAATAATTTACTTAGGTTGATATCAACTCATGTAGGAAGTTCAAAAAAATTATCTAAAGCATGGGTTGCAAACAGATCAGCATTACACAGAAGAGGCAAGAGAAGAGACCATTGTCATTGCTCCAAAGTGAGCTGCAGCAACAAGAATGCTTCCAGTGCCAACAAAAGGGTCATAGATTAGTTTTCCTGGGGTGACTAATGCTTGGTTAGCCATTAAAAATGCCATCTCTGCATCCATGGCTGTTGGGCCAAGATACATTCGACTTTTTAGCTGATAAGTTGGTATAAGCTTCCTGTCAGCACCACCAATCTCCCTACCAAAGAAGATTGTTCTAGTAACAATTGGGGGCAATCCATTGTTAGCTCCATGGTCATCAGTCTCCATAAGCCAGAACTTGTTCTCTGGATTTCTTAAATCAACTCGACCCTGCATCAGACTGAATTAGCATCGATTAAGAATTACGATAACAAACACTACCTAGAATTCTGCTTCGCTTCAAGGATGCTTTTACCTAAAGAAACAGTAAGAAAATGAGCTCTCAGACCAAATAGTAAATTAGAAACTCACAAATCTCAATAGATAAAAAAATATCTCAGCATTCCCATGTATGTGAGAGTTATAAGTGTAGTAGTCAAACAAAGCGTATACACCATCCTCAAAGGTTAAACAATCGAAATAAATCATATAGACTAAATTAAACCCACCTTAAAAGGGATGTAAGCAAGACTTTTAATGCGATCATTTTGTTCCTGGAAACTGATTACTTTTCCAAAGCTGTCAACAGTGATTTTGAAAGTACTTTCACAAACCAAATAGGGCAGCTTCCGATCTTCAGGATAGCTCTTTATAGCTTCTTCAAGCTCTTCATAACTACTCCCTTGTCCCCACAGCTCATACATCCCTTTCACAAGTATACCTGCAGCACAAATTGTTTCTTTAGCACGTTAATGACTGAAACTGACGCACATGGAAAGTAGAAAAAGGGGGAAAAAAAAAAGGGAACGAACTGCGATTGGCAATGCTGCGGGCTACATCTTCAGATGGAAGATTGACGAAATGGAAAGGAGAATCGGGATGATGGCCTTGAGGAAGTTTCCATTCAACGGATGAGATTTGAAGGCCTCCATAAAGCTCTGCAAGTGCCTCAACTTCAGGTTTCCTATAATCCAGCAATCTGTGATAAAACACGCATAGATACCACATTTTCCTCCTTCGTCTTCTTGTTCTTCTGGACTAAAACCCTAAACCCTTAAGCTAAACCTAATCGTGGGCTACCACATTTTACCAATTTCTATACCCAATCTTTGTACGTATGGATTTCCTTCTCTCTCTCTCTCTCTCTTTCTTTTTTTAGTGTTTCTTCAATTTTTATTTACTGTTAGAATTTTATGTTCATATTTAATTTAATCCTATTTATTTTATATATTTATAGTGTTTAATTTTTATTTTAACGAATAACACACTGATTTATGTCTAAATTATGATATATATCTGATAAGTAAATATATTTCTGATACTTTTATTTATAGTTGATTTTTTTTAGCATTTGTACTAAATGTTAAAAATTTTATAATTTTATAATATTTTATTTTTATAATTAATTCCAATTTATTTAAGAAACAATCATATCAAACAAAAAAAATCAAAATAATTGACATTTTATTTTTAAAATAACTTATTTTGTAATTCTAATGAAGTTAATTAAAAAAAAATACTATTAAATAAAAGGGATTTAAAAATAGATATCATTACTTAACACAAAAATTTTAATATGTAATATATTACAATTTTCTATATTATGAATTACCAGAATCTAGATAAACATAAATTTTGATTCTTTTCAAAATAATTTTGCTATAAATTGCAAAATCTGTCAAAAATAGATTGTCAAAGGTAAGCATCAATTAAGGCACCAGTTAATACAAAAACTTCAAGATTCTTTTAGTTTAATTTTTCATTTTTATTTTTGTATATTTTCATTTCTGTCTATCGATTTTTATATGCTTTTTTAAGTTTTTGTATTATTATTTTTCATTTTTATGTTGTATTTATGTGCTTTTTTTAGAATCTTTACTTTATTTTTTTAATTTCTGCATTTAAAATAATAAAAACAGAAAACGCCTCCAAACACATACCAATAAGCCCTTAATTGAAGGAGAAGTTTTTAGTGATCAATGTTTGAGAAAAGCAACCAACATATTATCAAGCAGAAGACAGCTGAAGACACCAACCAGAAAATGGAAGAATGTTAAGGTGACAATTGCATCAAGTCACATGCATTCTGCCATTGGAAATGCATTTCACAGAATCAAGGGTGAACATCCATCAACATTACCATATTTAAGTTCTATGCTCTGAATCAGATTTTCAAAACAACTAGGGTAATTTGACGGTAGACGGATAAGAAGACAGGTTACAGCAGAAGGTTGCAGAACTGACCGGAGGAAGACATCTATGTGAAGAATAGAGGGAACCAACTACTTGTAATTTGCAGTCAGTTCCTTCTGCTTAAGTTCTAGTGCCATATACTCGTTCTGAAGCTTCATATGCTCATTTTCCAGCCTCATCTTCTCTAGCTCCCTGTCTTGCTTCCAATTGATTGTCTTCCTTCGGAGCTGCTTTTTCTCCAACTTGAGCCTCTGGGTTCGTATTTCTAACTTCCGTTCTTCTAATTTAAGTGCAAGAAATTCCATCCGCTGTTCCAGCATCTCAGGTGTCTTACTAGCCTCAGCAGCAACATTATCCAGATCGCAATGGCTTTTTTGTTGCACTTCTGTGTTGCTACTATCGTCCAAATGTTTGAGGGAACCACCAGCATCAGAATATTTAGTTTCATTTTCTTTCAACCTCTTTGTAGAGGCCTCAGATCCCTCACGGTGATCATCAGTCTCAGCATCCTGCGCTTGAAGGGCATTTTCAAGATCTTTTTGCCTTGATGAATGTTTACCAAACTCAAGTGAGCCCCACAGAATTAACTGCAAGGACCGATACAAATCAGGATCATGTGGAAGAAACAACCGATTCCTGTTATGATATGAGCACATCTCTTCATAAAATAGATGCTTTGAGCTCAAAATTTTCCTTGCTTCCTCCTTTGCCTTCTCAGGTATATCCATCGCATTTAAAAGCTCCGGTTTCTCTACAACTTTGCAGCAAGTGCCCCTCCCAAGAAGTTCATTGAGTTTCTTATACCTCTTGTTCAAGTCATTAAATTTGTCCTCACATTGCTGAGGTGATGCATGATAGCCCCTTTCCACCATGACTCTTGACACACACTTCCACTTCCCAATCTTTTGAAGGAGTGAAGACTTTCTTCTCCCAAATCCAATACAATCTGAGTTTCCTTCATCTCCAATGTATGAAAGAGCAGTAATCAAAAGTTTCACCATCTTCTCAGTCCATCTAACACGCTGCCATGTTGATCCTGGTTCCCCTTCAATTGCTGTATAACCATCAAAGTTATCAGAACAATTCATTTAACAATCAATACAAGCCATACTCCTTTGTCATCACCATTTTTTATAATAAAACGCATACCAGATTGGTTCACTTCTTCTGCAATCAACACATTTGGAGGTAAACCATCATGAACTGTTATTTGATTTGCAGAAGCATATTGATGTAGTTGTGGGTTTTGATTGTGTTGAAGCTCCATTGATCAGCACAGCTCTCCTGGCATGAAGTTGTAACCCAAAGATGATTCACCTGCCACAAGTTAACAAACAAGAATCTAGAAGCAAACAAGTAAGTTTTACCAACTCACCAAGTTGATTTTTTTATCATTATACTAAGCTTCCTTCAAAAGTAGAATTTGAGGACTTGCGAGATACCATACATCAGGAATATTCAGAGTGACGCCTTGTGTACCCAAGAACTAAACCAAAAGAGAACCTAGATTGAGAAATCTACACAGATTTTGAGAGATTGGTCAAATATTGGAAATCACATAAGATACAAATTCACACTAAAACCCACGTGAAATCAACGAAATAAAGTAGCACATACTTATTAGCCCAAAGGAAAGAAGCCTCTTTCAAGCAATTTCGTGTTGCAAACAACAAGGTATCTGATACAAGCAGGAAGTCGTTTCATGATGAAATAGTTTTTAATTTCAGTTACAGTTTGACATGAAACGTAAGGTGGTTCAGCCGGCGAGAATTGAGCTGAAACGCCTAAGAAAAGCTCCTTAAAGTAAGTTTGGATTCATATGCACCTGTCAACCATAGGTAAAGATATAGTAGTCGACAGTTTTAATGCCACTTGTTAATTTCAATAATGAAACGGCTAAAATACAGTCATGCATAATTTATCAACGAACAATTAAAATTTCTTTCTAATTAGGATCAATAAACAGCAAAGCATTTCAGGTATAAAGGCTCATATTTGGTATGTATTAATGGGATCACCATACTAACCAAACTTTGATTCTGATTCCCAACTTATCTCCAGAAAAGTTGTGGTGCTTGTCTTAATTAAATGGTTTTAGGATGGATAATAAGCAGTATTTCCTAACAGACAAAATTCTCTCATTTTGGATAAGGAACTATCATCATATCTCTAGATCCACTCACATTCAATTTATTAGTAGAATGCATAAAAGAAAGAATATATACATGAAAGGAAAGGTAGTGAAATGGACAAATTTTCACCACAGAAATCCCAATAAATCCATTGCAAAGGCCCCCGTCATCACTAAGACTAACCAAACATTTAGTGCATAGTATATGCAAGTTAGAGGTGGGAAATATGATGAGGCTTTTCTAAGTCCTGGATATCCAACTTAAGCAGGACAACCGAGATCCAGTTCCCATTAACATATCTACAGAATTTAGGAAAATGCAGAAAATGCCAAGGATGGAGGACAAAGATGACTCCATAATATTCGCCTTACTGTTTGTAATATGGGACTTAAAACACCTATGCCTTATCAACAATACATACTCTAGTCCATTTATTAAGTAGATACTTATGGTCCTTTCTTATCTTCCCAAATAAGTAAAACAAACCTATGGTAACTATTTCCCAAATTTGCAAAAATTTAATTGACTTTAATGATTATAATGAATGATCAAACAGTATAGGACCAGGCTATCAAAATGCAACTAGATATTTAGACCAGGCTAAGAATCAGTGAGACAAATAGCAGTCAAAATGGTTTTCATACTATACTAATAGTAAATGGCCAGATTTATTGACAAGTTGTATCCTTTGGATTGCATACATAAGACTGACAGAATTTCATATCATTTTTCTTACCACCACAATGCCCCTAGATTGAGCTCTTCTAGCTGAGAAAAATATTCTGAAGTTATAAACAAGCTCAAAAAACTGTATGTTTGGTGAATGGTTCGGACTAGGATTTCACCTCATGGTTTTGCTTAGTTACCTGTGCCAATTCCCATTTGATTTAAATAATACTCTGCCTTTTGCGAAGTCAGGACCTCGTATTTTGAACTTTATAATTTCCTCGCACTTATAAAACTTTGTCAACAGTGCATATTATTGCACTTGTTGCTATTAGCTTTTATGGTCTGGTTTCCCTTCCAAAGTTGAACCATGACTCACTGGATAACCATAGTAAAGTATCTTAAAAATTTTATGTTTTTCTGCTTGCAGTCAATATTTTCAAGATCCAATCAACCATTTTCAATTATGAACTAACTGAAATTTGGGACCTCATCCTCCAAATTATAAGTAACTATGTGAAAAGATGACACAACATGCTATATAACTTGCACTTTAGGTCTTGTAAAAAGAAAGGATTATAGAACAGAAAGTTATGGGAAACATTAACACATGAAAGTTTCAACATCTAAAAAGGACCCCAGTTTCATGTCTAATCTCCTCTAGTTTTCGCAATAAATTAGAGCAACTTTATAAACTTGAAGTATATCAAGTGTTATACTAACAGGAGAGGAAAAGAAGAATATGGAATAAGTAAACATGAATTAGAAAAATTAAGTGTGAAGGCGATTAAGTCCAGAGAGAAAATGCCGATAATCACTATGAGGATGCTTTTATGTTATGCTGACAAGAAGATAATTACCGAACATGTCAAGGGAAAGCTTCGTTTCTACACCAACCGCACTTTCTTCCCCAAAGGAAAGACATTTGGAGAATATTAAATAGAAGCCTACAACAGGATGGATTCTGAAATTGGGAACCATTCAATTACCAAGAACTTGGTTTGGTGGGAATAACCACGAAAAACTTTTTTTTTTTTTTGTGATAATTAATCCACAAAAATTAAACACGAAAAGAAATGACGCACTCACACTTAAAGAATGACCCAAAAAATATGCTTAAAAACCTCAAGAAGTTCAGAAACCCTTCAAGTTTGAACTTTACCTTTAAGATGCACTCTTCAACCAATCAAAACAAAAGCAGATTGATTTGCAGCTCTACCAACATTTGTGATCAAACACTACATACTCCTGCATTCATGAGTTTAAAGTTTAGAACAACTGAAAAAAACTTGAAGACTAAAATTACAGAACTCTCTTGTCCAGACTTCAATAAATTTCAAGGAAAAATGACAACAAACTTACTGAAGGCAAACAGATTCCCATTTGCATGAAGAATAGATTTAAGAAGTGGTGATAAAAAAAAAAAAAAAGTGCCCCAGAAGTCCCATTCTCACAATAGATATAAACAATGACATGGATCAATGGGCTGCTTCTTCTGAGTCTGAACGATTGCTCCTCTTCTTCATCCCAGCCAGCCAGCCAGTTGAATGAAACATAAGATATCAGACAAAGTATATCCAATATGGCAATAGAAGGAATGTGATGCTAGTACAAAACGAGCCTATCTATTAACAATTTTTGGCAAACATTCACTGAAAACTTCAACCCCAACCAAGAATCTAGCCACCAACCTGTGTGATCGTTGCTGTGAAATCTTTTGCAAAGACGATATTCGGCAATTTCAAAATTTTCAGAACCCTAAGCACCCCATTCCTTCCAAACCATATTTCTCCATCATTACCCCTCTCCGACCACCACCAACCCTTTCTGACCACCATAACCAACTTCTTCCGCCCCTCATCTTCTTTGTTTCTTTCTCAAGAAGTAACACAACCCTTGGTTCTCCCCTCTCCAAGCAGCAGGTATTCCTCGGTACTTGAAAATTTTGTTGGTACTCTGTTTCTATATTTATTCATTATTACTGCTGATTAAGAAGCTGTAGGTATTAAGATTCGCCTAATCCTTACTGTTAAGAGTTTTCCCTTTAGTTCTTCAGGGGTTTTGATCCGATTAACGTATTTACTGTTAATAGAAAACTGTTTCCTCTCACAATCATTTTCCTCCCAAATCAATCACAAGATTATTGATTATATAAATTTGTTTTTTAAGGTAAAGTTTTTATTGTTATTAAATCTTAATAAAGGAAGATGTATTAGGCATTTTCTTCTAAAGAACCAAAAAGCCATTAGTGGTTACATAGAATTATTGATATATCATTTAATATAACTTTTTAAACTAAAATTATATTAATTTATATTCTGAAATATTTATATATATTTCCTTCGAATTTTATATTAATTTTACAAGTTTTTAACATTCAATCTTTTTAAATTGAAGATAAAATAATTAAAACATTCATGAAAACATAAATAAAAATGTAATTAAAAATGTTCTATTATAAAGAAGAAATATCAAGTACACCACAAAAATAAAGATTATGAATAAAAAATCAATATAAAAATAAAATTTATTCATCTTCATTTAATGATGAATGACATTGGACGTAGCAAGAATAAAATGGAGATTAGAAAGGAGATCCAATTCGACCAAATTGTTTATTTTGGCTGATTTTTTTTTTTCCATATAACATATGATGTTAACAATGTTAACTGAAATTAATAATACTATCAGATTGACTTACAAAAATTTATTTAAACAGCTTTTATTTAAAATTAAAATAAAAGTTAATGTATTTTGGATGATATGTAGAAAAGTGAGGATTTTAATATTATATTTATTTTAATTATTATATGCAATGATATAATACAATACGGATACTAAATAATATTAGAAATTATTTTGAGTAAAATTTTAAAAATATTAAAATAATTTCTAAATATTATAAAATCTATAAAATAGTCTCTCTATTAATATTATTTTTATATATTTTTATATAAATAATAATCAAAATTAATAATTTATACATAGATATAAAATTAAAATAATACAAAATATTTAAATATTACAATAATTAAAACAAATTGATGGAGGCAAAATACTTTACTTATGAAGAAGAAGCCAGAAATCCTAACATAGTCGCATGAGAATTAAAAATTGCCAAAGAACAGAGGAATGTCACAGTGAGAAAATTATATATTTGGTTTTTGTTTTTAATTTCTAATTTTTAATATAAAAATAAAAGTAGCATAAAAATAAAAAATAATACATTAATATAGTATAAAATTTTAAATTTAAAAATTTTTAAAAATATACTACATTAAAAAATTAGATATTAAAAATAGATATTAAAAACTCTTAAAAAGGCGATACTGATATCAGGTAGGTTAAGAAAAAAAGAAAAGGATGTGGACATATGATAGAAGCCAAAAATTGAAAAATGAAATTAATTTTGGACTCGATTACGCAGTCCGGGAGTTGTAGCCTCAAGTAGCTCGGACTGCGCAGTCAACATAAATATAATATAAATAATGAATATGAAAGAGATGTTTTTAAGGGTAGAATGGGTAAACTCTGTGTTTCATGTCTAAAGTTTTTTTCGTTTGTTTATGTTTTCTTTTAGTGTTAAACCAGTCGACCTCTCAGACACGTCCCAAATGCTATATATGAGTCGCATATGCTTTCACCCAAGAAGTCGATGTATGAGGAAATGACATTAGGCAAAATATGTGAAAGCTTTAAGAAACGGTGACTTCAAACACCAAAGCTTTATGTTCACTTGCATTTGGTTGTTCACAGAGAACCCATTAAAGAAGACGATGGCTG
>JAOXYD010000135.1:1726239-1738066 GCA_028565735.1 Pinacopodium congolense
CTTGATGTAATGTTTATGATTTAATATATTGTTCTTATTTTACGATATTTTGTTACAATTAATTATGGTTTTATATATTGTTCTTATATTAGAATATCTTGACAAAATTATATCTGCATCATATGTAGATTGGGTATTCTTTTTGTTATATTAATTAATGTTATTATTTTGTTAAGAAATATATGAAAATGAATATTAATATGAATAAAAAATAATTGTTATTATATTACATTTATTGTATTATTGCATTTGAGATAAGTTGAAGTAAAGTTAAACTCTATATAACATAATATATAATGAACAATTTTTCAGATTTTATAAACTTAAAAAGTTGTTTCATAAATGTAAAAGATTATTTGATATAATATTTTATACTAATTAGTATAGATACAATACCGTACTAAGGAAAAATCTAACACCTTATATAATATTGGGTATGAGATTAGAACATGCAACTACAATATAGTGATGATAAGCATGTTATTGCCAATAAAAAGGATTTTTTGGTGAAATACTTTGGTATATAAGGCTTTTAATCAGGTTTCATTCTTTGTGCTTCCTGAAGGGTTCATTTCATATGATTTTCCTTAATATTTTAATGTAAATTCATTCCTATTTTGATGTTAAAATATTTAATTTTGATCTTGAAATGTTTAATTTGCAAATTAACATCAAATTGAAATGAAAATTCAAGAGAATATGAAAATTAGAGATGAATCAGGAGTAAAACATGGGTCTCAAAGCACCCCACTTTTAACTCTAAGGACTCGCGTTTAAGTCAACTTTTGGAGTCAAACACTAGAGGTTAAATAGTGGCATTCAACTGCTCTTTAAATGTCGTTTAAATACTAGTCGAGAAATTTCTAGCTAGTTCTTCAATTCTGATTAGTTGCAATTTGTCCACTTGCTTTTCACTTGCAGCTAAGATATATATGAAGTCAAAGAACCTAGTTTCGTAGATGTTAGACCAGATTAAGAGCTCAAAATCTAAGATTTAAATTAGGGTTTCTTCTTTTCTTTCTTTAATTAGGTTTGTTTTTTGTTTTTTTATCCTTATTCTTGTTTATTTTAGGTTGTATTTGAGGATTCCGGGAGTTTATTAAGTTGATAAAAGGTCATCTAACATTTTGGAATAACATTTGGTAACTTCTAAATATTTTTTTATTTATTTTACTCTCTTTGTTCATATATGTTCAAGAATATGGGCTGTTTTGATGAATATGAATTTTCTTACATATGTATGGTGTTTTAAGCTAATTTCATGCTAAAGACAGGTTCTTAAATGGATTGAATGAGTTTTTATCACATGTTTGGGTGTTAATCTTTGTTTATATAAGATCTTAAAGCTTGTCTTAATTTGATCACTTAAGATAAGATGAATTTGTCTTAATTTGATCACTTAATCTTTGTTTATATAAGATATTTAATCATTGAAAAAATCAATAAACAACATGGTTTAAATCAAGGATCTAAGAAATCTACTTTGGTTAATCATAAGGGTATTATTTTGAATATGGAATTTAGGATTAGAACTTCTTGAACTTTAAGCCTATTACCGATTGATGAATGAATAACCAAACTTCAATTTATGATCATTAAAGTAAGACATTGGCTTAACCATAGCAATATTTTAAGTTAGAGAAGACTCTAGATTAGGCATTCCAAATATTTTTCATATCTCAATTAAGCCATTTAAAGCTTAGTCCTGAGCAAGTTAATGAATTTAGAATTCATAACAATGTTTAAAAGTTTTTAGATTAGCTTAGTGGTTTTCAAGTTAATTTAGTAGTTATAACCTTTTAAGTTACACAATCTTGAACTTCCCAAATAATTGTAATCCGATTACCCTCATAGTTCTCTATTCCCTGTGGGTCCGACATTCTAGAGTTATAAAAATGCTCCACTTTATTACTTGTTAACTAGTATACTACCATATTGTTGACTTTAAATTGAATTTGATTTATATGTTAATTGATAAATTTATTTGAGCTAATTGAGTATTAAACTAACTAAAAACAAGTTTTTGGCATCCTTGTTGGGAATGAGATTGTGATATTAGGAATATATTGGTGTCAATTACTCTATGATGTAAATATTGTTTATACTGTATTTCTTTGACTTTTCTTATTTGTTGCTTGTCATATTTGTTTCTATGATTTTTTGATTTTTTATTTCATTTATGTGTTGGAACATCTTATGATGCCTACCTTTAGATATTTTAAAGATGTGGAAGTAAAATAAATATTGGTATGATCGTCAATGATATGATCCTGAAGATAAAGGGAATTATTGGAGTAATGGCTACTGTAATCAATGAATTGTTATGAATAACCTTGGCATGACCCACCTTATTATGAGCAATCGTCATTTTTTTCCTATCCAAAGAAGCCTAAAAATGATATTTGATCTTAAATTTGTGATTTAGTTCATCAAAGTTTGTTTACATCCACCCAAACCTCAACCTACCATGACTGAGTTAAAAACTGCTTGTCCAAACTGTAGAGAAGAATTGTTAGCCGATTTTAGATAAGATTATCATGATGACCCTCCTGAACCCACTCTATTAGCACCAAATGAGCCAGAGCCTTGTAATTTAGAGAGTCTTGTGCGAGAATTTTCAATTCCTTGTGAATGGAATGATACAAAGGATGATGAGTGCTTAAATTCTAACCAAGCTCTTAACTTGGACAAATTTGAAATTTATGCAAAAATCTTGGAGAATTATATGTCTATTTGTCAAGAAGTCAGTGATGTGGATGTTGATGAGTCTTGGCATCCTACAGCAAGTCTTAAAAGTGAAATATGTGAACCTTATGCATAAGCCTTGGAGATTGATGAATTACTCTATGGATTCATGGTTCAATTTGCTCGAATTATGAACCAACCTATTAATGAATTAGAATACCATGATGTAGGAACCTTAGCATTGTCACTAAATAAAGAACTTGATACAAGTCATGATGAGACTAGCATTAGTGAAGAGGACAAGTTTCTTATTGAATAAAAGGAGAGTGAATTAGGAGCTTGTGATGAGGAGGTTAAGAATGAGGCATGTGAAATGTCATTTGAAAGTTTAGATTTTCTAAGTGTTGTAACTTTTGTTCCTAAGCTGAAAGTTGCAATTCTTGCTCATTTTCCATAGTATTTTGCTAAGAAAAAGTGTTGTTCCTAGATATTCATCAAGGGCATGATTCATATGTCATTAAGAAGTCTACTTAGAGGTATAAGAGCCCTTGGTGTTTTTGCTTGCCCTTATAGAAAGAATAGAGTTAATCAATTGCATGGTGAGCTCAAATTTAGGTTGAAATTTTCCTAACTTTAAGGTCCAGCTAAAAGACCTTAAAGAAGAGCTTTTGGGGAGGCAACCTATCATTAAATTCAGTTCTTTTATTTCAATTTGGTGTGCATTAGGTTTAAGTTTAAGCTAGTATGCTTTTTGGATGTGTTTTTAAATTGCCTTTAGCCTTTTGTGTGTTTTGTGTTTGAAAGCCTGTTTTGGAACCCTTTAATTATTTTGGTGTTGTTTACTGTGTTTATTTAAGTATTTTTATTTAAGTCTTTCATTTGGTTTTAGTGTGTATAAGTTATTTTCTTTTCGTCATATGATAAGTCTTTAGATTGTATATGATTTTAAGTTGTTTTTCTCTTATGTGTTTTTCTTTAATTGTAGTGTGTTCCCTTTTTAATTTCATGTCTCTGTGTGATTTGAGTGTTTGCGTTTTTCTTTTAAAATTTAAGAGTTTAAGTCTTTGGTTTTAAAAGTTTAAGTCTTTTGTTTCAAGAGTGTTTTAGTCCTTTTTATTTAATTTTTGTGTGTTTTCTATATTTTTAGCCTTAATCCATGATCAAATTTTATATTTAACTCATCTGAAATGATTAGGACTTGATTTAAGATTACATTAAGGAAGTTTGCCGATTTTTCTGATGAAAGTATGCTTTTTGAACAGTAAAACGGTGGGGGTTAAATATTGGTGTTTAACCCCTCTACCCTCGCATTTATCCTTTCTGTAGACTTAAACGCAACCAATTAAATGGCACTATTTAAGTCCTCAGGTGCCGCCATTTAACTCTGTGATTCGTACAAAAACGACATAGCTTCACTATGCGTCATCTTTATCATTCCTAACCATTGTTCATCACGCCTTTCGCTCCTTTTTCTGTCCAACCGCCATAAATTGCTTGTTTTCAACCAAATTAAGTGTTCTTAGTCTAAAATTAAAGCTCTTTCCATTTCATACAAGAATCTACAAATAATATGTCCAGAAACTCGCTCAATTTGCTCAAAATCTATTTAAACTCTTCGGATCGTTATTCATAACTGAAGGTATGCTTTTTATTTTTCTTGTGATTCAGAGCTCTAATTGCTTAGATTTTAGTACCATTATGTCAAAAATTCTATGAGCTTTCTATTGGTACCTATTTTGTTGCTTGATTTAATCATTGAAAATTTAGGATTTTTTCGGTTAATCCAATTTTCATCTGCCTATCCCGAAAAAAAATTTCCAAATTTTTTTTGTGTTTTCTAACTATATACGATATATTTATTGAATAAATTTAGTTTAGATGGTGCTTAAATGATCTTCCGAAGCCTTTAACTCAAAATCAAGATCGGAATTCGATCGTTCTTGTTTCACCAATCAAGAGAATTTCGATTGGTTTAAGGACAAGCATAATAATGAATATATTATTGAGTGGTTTATTGAAATTGATGTGGAGGCCGAGTCATAGGTTTCACCTCTTTTCTGAGCCTTATAGTGGCTTCTAGTGTTTACCATTATGGGCTCAGACTATCCCTCGCTAGTTAATGAGTTCTTTGCTAATATTAAGGATATGAATGTCTTTGATTTGTTGGACATTTAATCGTTGGTGTGAGGTACCCCAATAGTCTTTACTCACTTACTTCCTTTTTTCTTTCTTAGGAGTACTAGATATATGAGATATCTTTGTCCATAGGGTGGATAGAATTCGAGGTGATTTAATGCTTTTCGATCCCTCATTTTCGATAGATGTAGCCATAGCTCGGTCAGGATTGGTTAGTTCACCTAAAAGTAGAGACGACCCTACCAACCAGTTAAGTATTAGAGATCGCATAACTATAGCAATATTCAGTACAAATGTGCTTCCTAGAGCTAGTGGTCTCAATGAGCTTAGATTTGATGATACATATCTTCTATATAAGTTGCTTTATGGATTAGGAGTTCTAGAGGATCTTTCTTGAGCCAGGTTTATTTTATAGAGCATAAGGAATGTAGTTCGATTTACTCGACAAACCAAAAACATCTACTTTCCATGCTTTCTTATAAGGATATTCGAGACATTTGGTGTTTCTTTTGATGGTGAGGTACAGTACATCCAATCAACTCCATTTCATATTTGCTTTTAAAGCTTTGGTCATATTATAAGATTGGTGGGGAATAAAGAAACACTATTTCTATACCCTTATAGGCAGGTAAGCGTGTAGATGATGCAGATATCCTAGCTCTTGCTCTTGTAATTTCTCCCAAAAAAGGTATAGGCGAGGCTTCTTCCAAAGCCACTTTGAGTGTTTATGGGCCACCTCTCGATGACCACATTTCCAGCTTACGTACCTTCTGTACCACCTTTTGAGCCACCCTCAACTAATTTTTTGACTACAATTTTAAGGATGGAGAGTCATATGGATATTGGTTTTACTACTATTATCTCTCGGATCAATGGGATAGACTCTCGCATGGATCATTTTCAGCATCAGCTTAATCAAATCGAGCAGTATTTCATGGCATGTCAATCACCTCTAAATGATCATAGTCTTGTTTTTTTAGTTATTTTTGGTTACACGTTTTATTCATGGACCACGTGCTTTTGTTGCTTGTTTTAGTGTTTGTTCCAAGTTATTTTTCAATATCTTTAGTTCTAGTTTGATTGCTTCTTATGTATTTAGGTTCTTTTAATGTATCTTAACTCCATTGATGTACTTAGATGATATATCTATATATACGGAGCATAGTTTATTTCATTATTGTCTCATGTGCTTTCATTTTTCTTTTATCATTTCAAGTTGTAAGCCAAGATCAAATTTCAATGTTCACTTCAACATAGTGTTAAAAGATGTTATCATTTCATTTCGAGTGCTTTCCTTCCCTTCCCTTTATCTCCCATTTTGTACTTTATTGTTACTTTTATGAACATTGCGGACAATGTTCAGTTTAAGTGGGGGAGGGGGAGGGATGGTTATTTCACACTTATGCTTATTTATCCACAAGTTTATCATTTTATCATCTTTTAAAAGATAATTTATAATTTGTGGAATTTTTTTGATTATGATGTATATCATAGAAAATTTTCCTTTTGATTTCAATTATTTTTTATGAAATAAGATGTTATATTCCTAATTAATCATGTTTATTGGCATTTAACTTTGATTTCTTCATACTTTGGTTAATGAATATCTAATGATCATGTTCATTTTTCATGTATAAAATGTCTATTTTTAAAGTGATTTAGAACTTCTTTTAGATATTTTCATATCTTTTTTAAATTGAAATCAATTTCAAAATCAAAATATAAAAGAAATATAAAAGAAAAAAGTTCTTAAAAGTTTAAAAGTGAGCAAGTTTTCATTCACTCCACTGGCTTCGAATCAATTAGTTGAAGTTAAAAAGTGGTGTTAATAGCCAATTGATGTGAGGTGACTCAATTGAGTAACCGAAGATGTTTACGAAAAAATGTTCATCTTCACGTAAAAAGATTGAATAACCTCTCAAAAGCTCAAATTATTGTTTCATGATTGTGTTTAATGTTTAAAAGATTTTATTTTGGTTAGAAGATAATTCAGTTTTGTTTGGAAATGTTCATTTTCTATTTGAAAATGACTTGTGTGATTTAGATTGAATTTTGAAAGAATATGAGGTTATCTTAAGTTGCTTGCTAATTTACATGCTTGATGAATCAAATAGCATCTTAAGGATTTGTTTGATAATTGAATGATTAAGGTTTCAATGATGTCGATGGATTATTTATTTTCCTAAATTATAAATTGTTTTGAAATTGATGATGAATTGATTTGCTTGAGGACAAAAAAAAAGCTTAATTGTAAGGGAATTGATAAGGGTTCATTTTATATGATTTTCCTTGAAATTTTAATGTAAATTCACCCCTATTTTAAAGTTAAAATGTTTGATTTATGTCTTGAAATGTTTAATTTGCAGGTTAACATCAAATTTAAGTGAAAATTCAATAAAATATGAAGATTGGAGATAAATTAAGAGCAAAACATGGGTCTCAAAGCACTCCACGTTTAACTTATAAGAGTTGTTTTTAAGCCAGCTTTTAGAGTTAAACAGGGAGGTTAAACGACGTCATTCAACTGTTCTTCAATTATTATTTAAGTAATAGTCGAAACATTTTCAGTTGGTTCTTCAATTTTAATTGGCTATAACTTGTCCACTAGCTTTCCACTTGCCATATAGACATATATGAAATCAAAGAACCTAATTTCATAAATGTTAGATTAGATTAAGAGCTCTAAATCTAATATTTAACTTAGGGTTTCTTCTTTTCTTGCTTTAGCTAGATTTCTTTTTTTGTTTTTCTTTTCTAGCCTTGTTCATGTTAATTTTAGATTGTATATGAGGATTTATTAAGTTGATGGAAGGTTGTTTAATACTTTGGAACAACATTTGGTAAAATCTAAACCCATTTTAACTTATTTTCCTCTCTTTATTAATATATATTCAAGAATATGTATTGTTTTGATGAATCTGAATTTTCTTGCATATATATGGTATTTTAAGCCGATTTCATGCTAAGGACAAGTTCTTAAATGGATTGAATGAGTTTTTATCACATCCTTGGGTGTTAATCTTTGTTTATTTGATATTTGAAAATTTTTCTTAACTTGATCACTTAAGATAAGATGAAAAATGATTAAAGATATGAGAAATCTAATTTAATCATTGGAAAAATCAGTAAATAATATGATTTAAATCAAGGATCTAAGAAATCTACTTTGGTTAATTATGAAGATACTAATCTTGAATATTGAATTTAGGATTAAAACTTCTTGAACTTTAAGCTTAATACCTATTAATTAAATGAATAACTAAACTTCAATTTAGGATCATTAGAGATAAGACATTGACTTAATCATATCAATGTTTTGAGTTAGTGAGACCCTAAATTAGGCATTCCAAACTTTTTTCATAAATCAATTAAACCATTTAAAGCCTGGCCTAAGCAAGTTAATCAATTTGACATTCTTAAATCAATTGGGAATTCATAGCAATGTTTACAAGCTTTTAAGTTAGCTTAGTTGTTTTAAAGTTAATTTAGTAGTTCTAACACTTTAAGTTAAGCAATCTTGAGCTTCCTAGATAATTATAATTCGATTGTTTTAGTAATCCTCTATTTCATGTGGGTTGGAGAGGTCATAAAAATGTTCCCTTTTATTACTTGTTCATTGATATGCTGTTGTATTATTGATTTTGAATTGAATTGAATTTGTATGTTAATTGATATATTTATTTGAACTTATTAAGTATTAAACCAACCAACATCACTTCCCTCCCTCAATCCTTTTGAAGTTATTATTTACAATGCAGAAAATTTGTTTCTTAATCTACTTTACTTTTTTTTAATGTAAGAATCACAGTCGACTAATCTCACAAGTGCTAAACATTATTAAAAATCATCTCACTTACATGAATCTATCCTCTACTCTCACACACCGTCTAAAATTAATTAAATTATAATTATAAAACCTTAGAAAATTTGATCAATTTAATTTTACTTAGATTTTTATGTGAATTTTATTTTTATTCATAATTTTATTAATTTTATTGATTATTAATATTAATGTAATTATATTTTTGTTACTTATAGAATTGATCTCATTTAGATTAAACTTTTCAGAAATATAAATAAATGAATTTTATTATTAATTATTTACACACAAAAAAACTAATCTTTGTAATCTACTTGACTATGTTTCTAGTCTACCTAATAGTTGAGTTGGTATTTGTTATTGTTCTATTTTTAAAGTTTAAATTTTTATTATTTAAATACATAAACTAATAATAGAAATGTATTTACTTTACTTTTGCTTATAAACCTAGTTTATAAATTTATAAAAGTATAAATAACAATCATACAGTGTTTCTTTTTATAAATAAAAAATCACAATGGGCTTCTTTTATTATTAATGTTTTTAATTTATTATTTTTATTTTTAAATACAAAAATCAATTATGTAAATGTATTTGCTTTATTTTTATTTATATAAACTTATTTGCTTTATTTTTATTTATATATACAGTTCATAAATTTATAAAAATATAAATAAGAAGTCATAAATAAGAAAATGTAGTTTTTTTTACGTTTTAAAAATAGGTTTTTATATTTTCGAAAAAATTAGTTTTTATAAACAAATTTTTTATATTGAATAATGAATATAATATATTATTTAATATGTATTTTTAGGATATATAAAAGTATTTTAGTTTAAGAATTTGAATTTATTTTATAATTAGTTATTAATACTAAATTAATTTATATGATAAATTTTGACAGTTATTATTATAAATTTTAATGAGATAAGTTTTTATTTTTAATAAAAATAAAAATATAATATAAAATATAAAAACTAAACATTACAACAAAAATAAAAGAAATATCAAATAACTCCTAAATAAGAAAATATGTCTTTATATTTTATAAATAGGTTTTATAAACAAATATTTTCATTGAATACTAAAATATTAACTATTAAATATTTTTAAAGTAAATATAAGTAATTTTATTATATAAATTTACATTTATTATATATTTGACTTTGGTTCTTCAATATTTTGTTTTTATTTTTATTTTTATTTTTATATATTTTCATCAATTTTAATGTGTTTTTTATTTTAATAATGCTATTTTTAATTTTTTACATTGCATTTATATCTTTTAATTTTTACACTTTTTTTCGATTTTTATATAAAAATAGAAAAGGATCTCTCTTTTTTTTTTGTGCCAAATCTTTTTTTATTAAAAAAAAAAGGTCCTGTCTCTCGCTCTCACTAGCTGTTTTATGGTCTGTTCGCGTTAAGTCAAAGCCCTTGAGCTTCTCTCGCCTGTAGCTGTTCAAAATCTCTGGTAAGCACTAAACCAAACCGATGGGATCCCTTCGTTGTTAATATTATTTCCATTATTGAAACCCATATTTCCTTTCACTGTGATTTAGTTTAGTTAAAATATGTGTGGTCGTGATCTGTTCAATAAGGGGATTTTGCAAAGTGTTATGTTATAGATTGATGGGATCTTTTGATTTTTACTAATTTTATCTGGGAAAATATAATAGAGTACGGCTGTTTCTACTTCCGATGGAGGTTTGAAAGAGGCATTTGAAAAGTTTGGGCATCTTCTTGAAGCTAAGATGAGGAACATGCTAAAGTCGATTCTGATTCTTTATTTTCATACTGTTTATTTTTCTTCTGCAGATCCCATCCTAGCACATTGATTATTATGCAGAAGTTCTTCCTTTCTCAAAATTTTCTACTACGTATCTGCCCAAAATTTCCCATGCATTAAATTCATGTTATTTTGAGTCCAAATTATTGTTTATAACGTTAAATTAGGCTTAATTACATGTTATTAATCTCCATTAAAGTCAATAATTGCTTGTCATTTTAGTCAAAACTAAAAGGTCTTAATAATTCATTAGCCACGCTCAATTTTCTCCCGTTGTTTTAAGTTTTATGATGCAACAAGGTTGTTTATTTTCATTTTTTTCATAATTGTTTGTTCTAGGTTTGTTTTAATGTTGTTTTATTCTTGTTCATGTGGCATAATTAAGTTTTCCTAAGATAAATTTTTAGGTTAAGAAATTAAATTGAGTCTCAATTTTCCTATGGAACTTGAGCTTGCAGGTAACTTGTTATATGAGAGAACTTGAAATCTAAGCCAAGTTCTCATTCTTTACTTAAATAAGTTGAAGACTCTCTATCCAGACAGAGAAGCCTCTCCTATTTAATATACAATCCTTTAGTGTTACTAGAAAGCTTGTGACTTCATTTTCTCGTGCTCTGGCAGACCAAACTTTGATAATGAAATGTGAATTGTACATTTCTTCCAAGTTGTTAGCACTAAGTTTCCCTTTATATTTCTTCTTTTTCCTTCCTTTTTTTCTTTTCCTCATTAAAGACATGCCCCCACAATTTGTGGCTTCGTCTCCCAAGGAAAAAGGAGGTTATTTGGTTTAGATCCATGGGATTTCACTCTAAAATTTCAATCTATGTTTGGCAACATGGAGTATTAACCTTGTTGAACATTGAACGAAATTCAGAAACTAAAAACAGTGAAGATATCCAACCTTGGAACCAAAAAGGGCATGAGATTAGAACCTGCAACTACTGCAGACTGATGATATACATGATACTGCCAACAAATTGGCTTTTCTGGTTAAGATACTTTGGTATCTGTGGCTTTTAATCAGATCCGTTCTTTGTGCTTCCCTTCCTCATCCTTTTGAAGTTATATTCACACTGCAGAAAATCCGTTGCTCATCTGCTTACTTCATTTTCACTGTAAGAAACACGGTCCACCAATCCCACAATGGGCCAAACATTGCATTTCACACCCTTCTCTCTTAAGTAGAGGTCTAAATAAGGGCTGGCTCATCACCATCTTCTTCCAAACCTGAGGCTGTGTTGCTCCATTGTCAACTTAAGCAAAACATCCAAGACAAATTGGCCTGCTTTTGCTCATTTTGTGTGCACTGTTGATGAACTAGGAAAAAGGAGGTGGCTTTTCTCAATCGTAAATTTATATTCTGTGGAACGCATTGAAATTTCTAGCAGATCGGTATG
>JAOXYD010000135.1:1758566-1772742 GCA_028565735.1 Pinacopodium congolense
ATTGGGGCCATATTCATGAACAACAGCACATAGGATTGCATCCTCCTGTGTCAACCATGAAACGGGTGCTGGAACATAATCTTTTGACCAAACATTCCCTTTTTTTAACTTCTCTGACTTTATAGTCAATACCCGCTTTACTGGCATGGCTGTAATGGAGATTTTCCCTCCCATTTTGCTCCTGTTTGCTGGTCTCTGCTCAAGATCAGTAACAGCATTCTCTGTAGGCCTTGTATCTGTATAATGTTCTCGCAGCTTAGACACATTCCAATCCAAGTCTGAAGGGTATCTATCAGTATGAGTGATCCTGAATTTCTTAGACTTCTTCCCTATGCTCTTCTCAGCTTCAAAAGCATGAGTTAACTCCTCTTTCTTGCGCTTTTTATGATTTGAATATGTTGACACCGAATCTGAGCAATTGGCATCATCATCCATAGACATAGTTTCCATTGATGGCTCTTCTTTCACATCTCTCATTTCAGAAGTCAGAGATCCTTTCTTTAAAGATTTGAACTTTGCTTTCTTTGTTTTCTTTTTAGACTTTGGTTTAGGATTGCTTGACAATTCCTTCCTGCTTAGAGAATACAAAATGTCTTAAGAAAGTCTTGCAAGGAAACATGCTTCATTTACTGCAGCTTCCACCAAGTCCACATATTATTTGGATTAGTAGTAGTAAAGAAATTCAAAATGTATCTTAAAATATAGTTCTCTTGTACTTGGATTTTAACCACCATTGCCCAAGAAAGAGAAATAACTGCATTTCCAACAAAAGAATTTAAAGGATGAGTCCAAATAATCTTACATCATAGCCTCAGAATCTCCATTTTCTTCATCTTCCTTTCCATTAGCTTCAGCCTCCAGTTCTTCCATCAACTAAATATACACAAAAGTTGAAGCCAAAGATGAACAAAATGATTCCTCAGCTGTTAGAAACATACCCAGAATCTAACATCATATGGTAAAGCTAATCACCTGGTGTTGAGCTAAAGCCTCAACTTGCTGTCTGTAGGCCTCAGTAGCAAAATCAGCATCCCATCCTGATAATCATCATACAAATCAATCCTTAGTATGAACAGAGCATCTGACAGAATTTCAAGTTCATTAGGAAATGCCTTGGAAATAATGAGATGCCCAACAAATTAAAGACACGAAAAGATGTGCTCCAAATTTATTTTATGCAAGGAAATTGGAAATACAAAGATAGCAAACAAACTTACCTGTTACAGACAAACAAACAAAAAACTACCAAGTTCCTCATAAATAAAAATGCCAAACACGCTGATATTCATGAAGGAACAAATTAGAGTAATATTCCAACAATAAATGCTTACTTTCATAGACAAGTGGTTCCTCGTCATCATCAATCTCAGCTTCCATTTCTTCTTTATACTTCTCAATACGGTCAAGTTCCCATTCAGCCTCCTCGAACTCAATTTGAGAGTCCACTGCAGCTTTGTTTATTATTGGATCCCACAGTTCCATAAAGCGTATGGCATACCTATCAATTGGACGCAGCCGATTCTCAAATGATGAGATAGCCTGTCCAGCAGCAGCTGCAGCTGCAGCCATCTGTTTGACATCAGCTAACATGTCAACATCATCTTCATTGCTAGCAAAATGAATAGTCTTCTCTTCAAAGGGATCCACTGGATCAACACTGACAACATTTTCCCTATTATAAGGTGTCAACTCCAGGTCAGCAGGTTCATCAACTTTTGTATCATCATCAATTGCATACTCATCCTCCTCCAATCTTCCAATGGCTTCTTCTGTAAACTCTTGGTTGTCCACAGCTTCTTCTTGCTCTACCTTCTTCAAAGCCATATAATCTGCTTCATCCTCAGCATATTTTAAAGCAGCCTCTACATCTGCATTTGACAAGGAATCCTCATTTCCATTCTGATGGTTCTTTTCCTTTTGAATATTCTTGACTGGTAGGGCTTTATGCCCAGAGAACAATTCCAAGGGATCAAGCTTCTTAAAAAATTCAGTATTGTAGCCTCCACTTTGTATAACTAGATCATCAAGAGCGCGTTTCTGATTGGCTTTCTTTAGGATATTTTCTTCTATAGTGTTCTCACTGATTAGCCTGTAGATATGCACTTCACGAGTCTGCCCTATCCGGTGGCAACGATCTTGAGCTTGCTGATCCATGGCAGGATTCCAGTCACTATCATAAAATATAACTGTATCTGCCCCTACTAGATTGATGCCAACACCCCCACTACGTGTAGACAAGATGAACAAGAAGATTTTGGGATTAGTGTTGAACCTTTGCATTAATGTTTGTCTCTCTTCTGGCTGAGTGGATCCATCTAATCGCATATAGGTGTAACCATACAAATTTATGAAAGCCTCCAAAACATCCAGCATCTTAGTCATTTGGGTGAATATCAATGCTCTGTGACCTTCTGATTTTAACTTTCTAAGTAAAATTGCAAGCTCTTGCAACTTACCACAATCAAACTGTATTAGTCGTCTGTCGGGGAAATAAACTTGCCTCCGTACAATTGCAGGTCTAATAGGTGAGAGAAGAGGCAACAACATTTCAGAGCATCTTTCCCTGTAAGATGGATGCAGAAATACAGAAGTGTCTGCCTTACTACACCAACAAAAAGGTACTGGGACTCGTGCAGCTGGTATTGCAAACAAAAAAGACTCAACAAGATCAATCATCCTCTGGAATTGTTCAACTGGTGAAAGAACAAGATCGGCAAGCTTAGAAGAGAACAAATAAGACTTTCCTTCAACCTTTTTTTTATGAATAGCATCAACAGGAAGCTCCAATGTCAGAAGTTCTCGCATGGTAGTTGAGTACATGGGCTTTTTCTGACACCTCAAGGAATTCCACCATGCAACAGATGCTGCTCGTTCCTTCGCTTCTTGTAGCCTCTCCTCCAATAATGCCCTCCTAATCTCTTCAAATATATTTGTTTCATGAAACCTCTTGCAATGTTTAAATCTAGGCCCAATTTCATCTATGCTATTATGGTTTACACGCTCCATGATCAAACTTCCAGGGGTTTCAATAGCTTTTACCATATCACTCTCCCAAGAAGTCATGATGAAATCCAGGTCAGTAAAAAGAAGACCCAAATTACGGAGGTCTACAGATGAAAATGGACCAGATGAAAGCACTGAACAAAGCAAAGAACTTAATTCAATGTCCATACCAGCCATATCAAAAGAACTAATAATTGGGCGACCTTCAAATAAGTCAGGATGGTTGCAGACTTTACGAAGTTGCATTATAATGCTAATCATCCCAAAAAAGTTGGCACTAGCAAGTGTAGCTTGTGTCTCCGAACTAGCAATGAAGTCCTCGTACAAGCTCCGCTGCCTCCTTGAAAGTCTACAAGAAATGACATGCTCATGTTTCAGAGGAAGCTGCTTCTCTACATCCCGTTTCAATCGACGTAATATAAACGGCCGGAGAACATTATGTAGACGATCAACAACTTCTTTGTTCACTCTTTCTTGTCCCTCCACCATTCCTGCTATTGGATTACAAAACCAATCTTTGAATTCTTGATGAGACTGAAAAATGTGAGGCATCAAGAAATGCATTAGTGACCAGAGTTCCATGAGATCATTCTGCAGGGGTGTGCCAGTTAGTAGAATACGTCGCTTGGAATTGAAGTTTAAAAGAGTTTGCCATCTTTGAGATTTCCAATTTTTTATCAGATGGGCTTCATCTAAAATCAAATATTTCCACTTCTTCCTCTTGAAGACTTTAGAATCCTGTATGACCAATCTGTAAGTTGTAATACAGACATGAAAAGAATTTGGTTTCATCCAACCTTGCCTCTTAAACTTGCGCTCCTTCGCACTGCCAAAATAGGTTAGAATCTTAAAAGCAGGACACCATTTAAGGAATTCTGTTTCCCAATTAAGCATGACACTTGTTGGAACTACAATGAGATGGGGACCCCAAATTCCTTTTTCACATGCCAGGTGAGCCAGCAGAGCAATAGTCATGATAGTCTTGCCAAGCCCCATTTCATCAGCTAAAATACCATTTAATCTTTTCTCGTACATTGTAACAAGCCAATCCAGACCAATATGCTGATACTCACGAAGAGGGTACTTAAGAAGGAAAGGAAACTTTGTTCGCACTTTAGTTGTAGAGAATGTATTGCCTGTTGGTTGAGCAGACCTTGCAGCTGCAGCAGCATCAGCAATCCTGTCCTCACTGTCTATTCTTTCTGAAACATTTTCATTTCCAGATGTTTGTTCTTCAACAAGATGATGCAGATCTTGCAAAGATTCACCCGCTAAAACAGGTTCATTAATAGAGTTCTCTTGTCGATTCAGGGTGGCATCCTCACCTTCTTTCGGTTCTACCTCATTCTCTGACAAAGCGGATTCATATTCAGATTCATCCTCTGAAACTTCACTATTGCTGTACTCCTATTTAAAAAACATCAGTGATGCAAGGCAACCAATATGTATATGCAGCATCTAATAAGCAAAAAAAGTCATTTAACCTACCTTTTTATACCTAGCAAGCAATTCTTCCACAGGAATTTCACTCTCCTTTTGCAGTAATGATACCTGTTAATTAGTAGCTATATTCAGCCCAGATATTAATATAAACAATCAAACAGCAAAAACTTCAGGAGTCCCACATAATTTCATAGCAGTCATTAGCTACTTTTGCAGTAAACAATAAAAGCTAAAGAACAAGATACATACAAAGCACTATTTACCTCATCTACAGCACTTTTTGGATCTGTTTTTGCCAATTCATCCTCCTCCGACAGGGTTGTCTCGTCATCCTGATCATTGAAGTCAAATGATAAATGTTATACAATTCACAAACCTGTGTAAGTTACACAAGAACAAGCAGATACTATATTGCTAGAACTTTCACTGTCAAAAGAAGACTCAAGATTGTGACCAGAGATTCAACCATATAAAAAAAACCTAAATTTAGTATAAGATCTTAGCAGTGAAAGCAGCACCTGAAAATTGAAATATGATAAATTATGGTTTCATCTTTCTACATAGTACTAGTTAAGTCACGAACATTACACAATGAGCACTCAAAGAAATAAAAGAAACGAAAAGTTCTTCTTTTCAGAAATCAATGATAGAGCAAACATCAAGGTAAAAGAAAGGCCATCTCCACAGTGCACAGATCAAAAATAAAAAATAAAAAATAGGCCTGAATTGATCAAGTTATACCATCACAAAGAATAAGTAGATTTGTTATATTTGAAGTCCATTTTGTAACAGAGCTTCTCAGGTTGTCAAAGAGAGTGAATAAGTGTTTAACCCCAATTCACCACTTGTAATATCATTACACACAAATATTATAAAGCATAAAAAGGGCTAAATATCATTTTATGCTCTCAACAGAGGTCAACGCCAACATAAAAAGACAACTGGAGAGAAAGAAAGAAATACTGGTACAAATGTAAAGGAGATGCTGTCCCATGTACATATTGTAAAAAAGCAATGCTATGTCCCAAAAGCAACATGATTCAGACCAACCAAAGCTGCTATAACTGGCTAACCATCATTATAAAGACACAAGAGCTACAAATAAAGAGAGACACAAGCCAAGTGCTTGATTATAATTATCAAAACCAATTCATCTATCCTGCTAGCAAGAGAATATAATAAGATCCAGTGGTTAGCTATCCTTCTTAAATATACTCCTGAATAAGTTCTTATGAACTATGACAGGACAAAACCAAAAGAACCAATATATGTAACACTTTAAGATGAACAGTAATTTCATCTGTCACATTCCCTACCCACTTCTTGAGTATCCAAAACTTCTAAGACAGAAAAGGAACATAACCCATAAAAGAACGGACAGAGGCGCCATTGAACACCAGATGAGTATAACTATGCTAAACAGAAGAATCCCTTGTAAACTAGAAATAAGATAGCCTACATCACTAAATATATATAACCTTTGGAGCACAAGATCATTATGATGGGTTTACAATTGCAAATATAATATGCTTGAGCAATTACAATGAATCATAAGCAGATCAAGTGATGCATAAATGAAAGACAAGCTACCATATTAAGTACCTTTTCCTCCCCAGTAGTTAATACGAAATCACCATCTTCCTACATCATACATTGAACAAGAAAATGATGTTAAGCACAAGGAACAACATATAATATAAGATAGTATAAATACTGAATGTGTAGGCATCATACAGGAACAAAACGATCAAAGATGAAAAAACAATAGGATTAGACATTCACAAGGTATCTTGTTAAGATAAAATGAAGAAAACATTTGATAAGTTCAAGATACAAAAAGACAATCTAAGGGAGCTATCTATCTCATTATATTTAGGACAGAAAATGAACATAGTAAATCCAGCAATTAAGCTCACCAAGTTTCACAATATAACAAATGCTGAATTTAGTCACAAAGATTTTACTACAAAACAATGAATAAAATGTAATCCACATAAACTTTATTGAAGTTATATATTTGATATTTAATCACCGCTGAATTTTGAAGTTATCTTTTCTATAGACAGTATTTGAATTGTATGTACAGAATAAGATACAGCCAAAAGAGCTCAGTCTACGAAATTAAAATTTCATGGGATTATTAGCCAATCAAGACAAATAAGAGTTCTATTAATGTACACACACACACACACACAAAAAAAACTGGAAAAAAGAAAAAAAGAATTTTAACATTCCAAATCAAAAAAGGAAACAAAATGCTCCAAACGAAAACAAGGGATTGAAATGTTACAAAAAAAGGTGTTTATAGTTTTCAAAGGAAAAAAGAATATAGGAGGAATCCACTGCTTACATTTGTGCTTCCAGATGAATGCTCTCAATGTATACATACTGCATTTGTATTTGTTCCATTTTAGCACATATTCATTATCCAAGTACATGTGAGTGTCTTTGCATAAATAACAGTCTTACAAAGATAGCGTCAAGTTAACTATCAAACTTTCAGAGAAATGAGAAATGAACCATACTCCTCAATAATTAACAACAATAGTGAGATGCGTAGTTAGGATATTTACATCAGACAGAAAATCACAAAGGTCACCAATTTGGTACAGAAATTTTAAAGAGAAAAGTCATAATAATTAGGCATGCCAAGCAAGTAGAAAACAGAATATAAAGGAAAGAATTAAAAAAGCCAGCAGTATACACATTTTAAAGGAAAAAGAAAGTACATTTCTATGTATGGGTGCATATGCATACACTCAATGATGTGCACAGCCTTTACCTGTTCTTCATCAAAGTCGTACAGCATGGTATGATTTTTTATTGGCTCCCCAAAATTTTCTGATTGATCTCTGCTCTCAAAACTTGCAAGTTCAACTGAGCGTTCTGATTTGGACAGCGCTCCATTATTTTCAGCCTACAGTAAGCAAATAGATATTATGTTGAACCCATTGAACTGACTTAATAATAAAAAACTGGAAACCATAAACACATACAACTTACACAACGACGACCACAAACAAGTGTGTTTTTCATGTCACCATCATTAACATCAGAATGATCATTTCCCTTTTCTGCAGAAGTTTAATCTTTAATAATCCTGAGTTTTGGTAAAGTTTAAAATAATTATCAGTCAATCAGAGTTTATTAGTCTCACCAAAGGTTTCTTCTGCAGAAGAAGGACTGGCTCTGTCTTCACCCTTCTCAGAATCACTACCTCCACTAACTGCAACATCAGGTATCAAACAAAAGAATAATTATAAGAATAAGGTTGCAGGAAAACAATATTGCACTCATTATTCAACCCAGTAACATTAAAGGAGCAGAGAAAGACAGAAACAGGCTATTGACAAAAAAAAAATCCATAAACACGATATTGCAAATTGCTTCCTTATGCAGCATCACACATAACCAACAAAACTAATCCACAACAAAATTGTACCACGACCCTAAACTTGAAAGGAGTGAAAGCAACTCGCCTTCCTTTGCCGAATAGTGTTTGAGCAATTCTTCAAGTGGAAGATCAATTTCATTGTGCAAAGCTGCCAATTCTTCTTGTCTCTCTTCTTCAGTTATAAGAGCCTCATCCTCCTCAATAGTGTGCTCATCATCTTCCTAGAACAACGTAACAAAATGTCAATTATAATCTCAATCTACATCTACCCATCCCAACCATTCTCCCTCTTTCAAGGGTTCAAAAAAGTTACACTCCTAACGGCATAATCAGATTTTAGTAATACATGCAACTGTGAACTATTTTAGTCTCCAAACCTTTTTTTTTTTTAGAATTTGAATTTCTAAGGCATAGTAATAAAGTCTTCCCATTTTAACTCCAATAGAGAACTTTTTCATCCTTAGAATCAAAATTTTCCAGTTAACTCTGTTACAGAACTCAAATTTCTCTACTTACAACTGAGTAACATATTTAGTACTAAAACTTTAGTCAATGGGGAACTAGGGAAAGATAATTACAGTGAAAAGAAATGATCCGTGGATGAACAGATAAAAGTGTTATTTTCTCAATTTGATTGGAGTTGACAAGATGGACGTGATTGGAGTTTTGAGGAACAAAACAAGAATAAAAGCATATGATAGGAGATTTGAGACACAAAGGCAACTTGCATTTTAACAAGAAATCTTTATTTATTTTTAAGTATTCATACATCATATTTCATCTCAAATATTTTCTCAAAAAGATATGATCCTTAAACAGTTACATAAGATGATCTCATAAGCAACTAAAATCTCAATGAATATGAAAATATGAAGACGTCATTGCTCCTGATGGAATTTTGCCAAGGATTTGATGCTGCAAAGGTCATCTAACCAAGATCTTCAAAGCATTTTCTTAGGAAAACAAAAATTGATAACAGCTTTATTCTGAAAGTACACGACAAAGTGATAAAATCAAATGGAAAATGTACATGTCAAGCAACACTTGTCTAATTGTTTCTAGTGACACAATGCTCTCAAAAATCACACAAAATTGAGAATTAGACAGCATTTGTTGGTTGTGAGCACATTTTCTAGGTTTCCCTAGTGTGAAGGATTTTATGGCATTCAAAATAATGCAAAAACACTTAGTACAAAATTAAAACTCACAGATTCATCCTCTGATTGCACATCAAAGTCCTCATCATTTTCAGCAGCTTCCAATTGAGGCTCTGGAATGATGCAGAAAGGAATATGGATAAGAAGACTACCTTATTTTTCTGCATAACCAGTTAAGGATATTTTGGATGATGTCTAAAGTTTTTAAATAAAAAAAAAGGTAATAGAAGAGCAATACAGTGAACCACAAGATGCAATCTTATTCTGTTATGGCTAAACAAATTGCAAATACTTAGAGACTTAACCATTAAGTTTAGTTCATATTATCTGTATATAATAACATTTATTAAATTATATTACAAATATCAGTTCAGACTAACAGTAAATTACAGGATTATAATGCAACTATCAATTTAAAGAATTGAAATTAAATGTTGTTCAGAGTTGATTGGCATTGTTCTGTTACTGTTGTATCTGATCTTTTAGCTTTACCATAATGAACCAGTTTTAATACTCCATTTGGGATTAAATAAAAACGCATAATTCTGTTATTGTCGGATCCAATCTTCTATTGTTACCATTATGAAACAGTTTTAATTTCACTTAATGACAAGATACTTAAGTGATCTTTCTCCAACAAATAATCCAATTATCCATTTATATTTCTATTATTAGAATAATGATAAGCTAGTAACTTACTTAACCAAAATGTTATTCAAATTATAAATTGCACCATCTATGACAATCATATCACTAGCAACCCTAGAAAGTTTTGTCTAATAAAAGAAAATAATGGATGGTTCCATTAGAAGGTGATCCTTCTGCTATCCATTAGTTCTACCAAGTATCAACTTAGTAAAGAAAGTAAAAGACATGTAAAGAATATAATGGGTATCAACTTAGTAAAGAAACTAAATGATATATGTAAACACTCCCCTGCTTACCATCACTGGACTTTGCAGGCCCATCACCATCTTTTTCAACATTTTGCCTCTGAGGGCTATCATTTTGATTCAGCACAGGATGTGGCAAAGATGGCTTATCCACTAGATTCTCTGCTAACATTGTAGAATACCTAAACATAACCCACGAAAAATCAATGACTTATGAACGCAACAAATTCATAGACCAGCCTCTATATTGAAAGGAAACAAACTAAAATCACCTCTCAGTTTGTCCTAGAAGAAACTCAAGCTGCTTATCAAGTGCCTTTTTCTTTTTTTCATCAAGCTCCATCTGGTGCTTATAAAGTACCTGGAGAAACAATTATATACAGATTTCAGACCCTCACACAAGTAATAAAACCTTCAACAAGATGAACCAATAAGGGATAAAAACTTGCCAGCTTTTCTATTTTAGTCCAGAACTTCTTCACATCCTTAGAAATATTAAGTGCAACTTTACGCAAGCGTTGCTCCTCTTCCTAAGCACCATGAAAAGCTCACATTTACAATCACAGATAAACACTGATAGTGAAACTCATATTCTACTCGTTGATTTCTAAAAGCCATGGAAAACGTCAGTCCGTTATTCAATCACTGCAATCCCTTACACAGGTAACTTCTTATAATTTCCAGCTTACTGAAATAGGTCAGAAAAAAGCAGAACCTTCAATTTCTTTTCGCCCCTGGTAGCCTGATCTACCATGCCCTTGCTTGCTCTCAGTGCAACCTTTTTTGCCTGAGCCAATTTCCACTTCCTCTCAGACTCAAAATCCTACAGACAACCGATTTCATTAGGAACATGAACTCACAAAATATGCAGAGAAATTCATTCCCTTTCAAAGGAAGAACCAAAAAGTCAAATCTTGAAAGCCTTAACTGGTTAATTACCTTTGACAACCAGACCATTTCTTCCAAAACATGATCCCAATGAGTTTTAGGACGGCGAGGTTCCCTTGGAGCTTCAAGTGCCTACAATTGGATTTAAACATAAAATGAAAGATTGAAAAAAGAGAACAAAAAGGCCGACACCAAGTAAGTATAGACTCAGCTGCTAGTGTATATTAAATTTCTCAAGTAAAGTGATATCTACAGCCTAAGAAATCCTTTCTAATCCTTGAATTTTATCACAGGAAAATAATTTTGGTTGGGTTTCAAGCTATCATGACAATGACATCCAATACTCCAGGATGCCACTGTGAAGGATCGTAATTAACATAAAATATTAAGGTAAATCTTCCTCTCATGTGTGTGGTATACCATTTCAGTTAAATCATAGTATTTATACTAGCAGGAATAAGTTTTAATTCAGAAGAAGTGCATGAAAAAGAAAAGAAAACACCAAGAAAAGCTTCTTCATAAACAGAGGAGATAGATTAATTTATGGAACTGCAGGTAACCTAAGTAACTTCCATCAGCTATACAGTATCAGATTTGTGCGTGTGTAAAAATCTATTAAAAAAAAAAAGACGTTATAAGACCCTATATTCCGCAAACCCTATGAATTTCAAGGAAAGTTCAAACACATGCACCATCCTCTCTGCCCGTTGGGTATTGGTTTTTCTTGATCAATAAATTAGTAACCCTCTGTCCCACAACCAAGAGAAAGAAATTAAAGATCACGACTTATCTATAAACCAAATGCAGCAATCCAGACAACATGATGGATTCAAGAGCTTCTGTCACCCCATACAAGGAACAAAAGATCAACCAAGAAAGAAAAAAAAAGAAAGCTTTCTCCAACTTAATACACCAACTGTACATCAACAAAATGATAAAACCAGCTCCCATTAGCTGAAAAGAAATGCCATTCAAACCAGAGGAAATGACAGCCTTCCTTCCATACAATACTTCAAAAAAATGTAGAAATTATCTACGATTTCAGGAAAAGGTTAAAAAAAATTTTTAAAAAAACACTCCACCTTTTGACGGCGAGTTCTAGAATCGTGATCAAGCCTAGACCTAGGGCCTTTGGAAGCCATTGTCGTCGTATTCTTTTGTTGTTATTTTCAAATCAAATCAAGCGAACCAGCATGTCCTTGAGAAGAATGAGACTCGTAGTCTTTGCCTACAAGAAGAAGAAGAAGTAGTAGTTTGGAGAAAGTATGAGGATGTAGGAAGCGCGGGTGTTCGCTTCGTGTGGTTTCCTTCTTCTTCTTCAACTTCGTCTTCTTCTTCTTCTTCTTCTTCTTCTTCTTCTTCTTGTCGTCTGTTTGGGTCGGTTCTAGGGTTTCTGATTCCAGATTTGTCCTTCTTCTTCTTATCTTTTTACATTTTTATTCTTATTACTTCAATTAACTTTTAGATGGCTTTCTCAACCAATCCAATATCCCCGACACGCAACCATTTTTCTGTTTTTCCTACTTCTGCTATCGGATCGAAATCAAGGTTTTAAATTCCGATACTAATATCGTATCAAATTTATTTTTAAAATATTATTATATTAAATAATTTTTAAATTTTATAAAATTTATAAAATAATTTATAAATATATTATATTACGTAATTTTTAACTTAATTTTAAATTTAAAATATTTTATTTTATTTTTTTAATATTAAACAATTTTTCAATGTCCACTAATATTTAAATCTTATATGAAATCCTTTAATTTTTTATTAATTTCTAATTGATATAGTATTTAATACTAAGATTGAAATGTAATTCTTTTTAAATTATTATTATTATTATTATTATTATTTTCAAGCAAGGGTGCTTAGAAAACATTTTAAATGGTCTTATAAATACGTTAAGATAAGAGCAAATTCATTTATATCAATTTCATCATTTAATTATAAAAATAATGGTTGATTAAGGATGTAAATATATTAAGACTTATGCAAGTCATTTATTATATTGAAATCGTCATTTAGCTATAAATTATTGTGTCCTTAAATGATTTATCTTAAATAATTAGGTTTGATTATTATATGTATTAAAAGTTTTATAGATTAATGCTTACACTAAAAATGATCTATACAGTCCGTACTAAAAAATAATTATTATAAATTTTATTAATATAAAAGAATATTATCATTACTCTAACACAAAATTTATTAAATTTTGATAAACAAGTTTATAAGTAGGAATTTGAATTATATAAAAACAGTAATTAAAAGTTCAATAGTTAATTTTAACTCCGATATAACTTAATTATAAAATTAAAAAAGTTGAGAACTTAATTTAACATAAATACAATTCAATCGTGATATTAAAAAAGTTCGATGTGTTGATTTTAAAGATTTTGAAGTTGATTAACAAGTTTAAAAGTTCAACGACTAATTTAATCTTTCATAACTTAATTGCAAATGTGATTTTATATATTTTAAGTTTTTAATATTCATAATTATTAAAAA
This sequence comes from Pinacopodium congolense, assembly GCA_028565735.1. NCBI lineage: Eukaryota > Viridiplantae > Streptophyta > Magnoliopsida > Malpighiales > Erythroxylaceae > Pinacopodium > Pinacopodium congolense. The sequence goes on from JAOXYD010000135.1 coordinate 1,771,859, forward strand.
TATGTATTTAGAAATATTATAAAATAAAATTTTAATGAAATTTTGTTAAACAAATTTAATTAGACGTTAATCATATAATTTCACTTCTAATTCGACTGTAATACTGAATTTTGTTAAAATAAATTGACAAATATTAACAAAATTATAAAATATTTTTAAATAATTTTGAATAAAAATATCTTTGACATGAATAAATCACATGATTAATGCGTATTTTTATTTTACCCGATTGTAAGGAGCTGATTTTAGGCTGAACACTGATTTGGACGTAATTGAAAAAGAGGAGGAAGTTAAGAAACTTGCTAGTAAGAAGAAAATGGACTCCGACGTCTAGAAATCGTCTTCTTTTAAGGAAAGCGACTTCTTTCCTGTTAGCCTACAGAAACTTTTTTTTTTTCCTGGTTTAATTTAATTAGGAGAATCTTAAAAAATAATAAAAAATTCGATATAATGCCAGTACAATCACATTCAAGCTTTTCAAAAAATTAAGAAAAAGATTGATCAAATTATTATTTTTAGTAATCTGTCAGCCCCACAAAAAAATTAAATAGACACTTGAAATTTATTTACAATTCATTTGAAATCAAGGTTGTGAATACTCTACTAAATTTATCTTTAAAATAATACTGTATCAGTATCGACCAATATTAATACTGTTTCAAATAATTTTTTTAAATTATAAATTAATTATAAAATTTTATAAAATTTATAAAATAGTCTATAAATATATTATATTATATAATTTTTAACTTAACTTTAAATTTACAAAATATTAAAATACAAATTTTTTTTAAAAAATAATTTTTTTTATTTTTTTTATTTTTTTCAGTACCGACCAGTATTTAAACTCGTACGAAACTGACCAATTTTATTCTGTTTTCCGG
>JAOXYD010000135.1:1777201-1791409 GCA_028565735.1 Pinacopodium congolense
TGGTTTTGGTGAAGGAAGGAGTGAACTGAGTCTTCGCGTGGCGTTTTGTTATTAGTCGTTGACGTGTTCTTTATCACCATCCACCTATATATAGCCTCACTCATCCACCATATCACAGATACATGAATCCAACTTCCACCGAATTTAAAATTCATATATATATATATATATATATTATAGTCAAAATAAATAAAATAGTGGGATAGCACGTGTCTTTTTGTTATTTAATTTATTTTCTAAGAATTATTGGGTAAATAGTGAAGATTTTTAAATAGTCCACGCGCTTTTTTATGATTTATTGTCAATATTTTATATATTTAACACGTTCCGTGATTTTTATATAAAAAGTATGAATTAATTATGATAATTTTATATAATTAAATTTTTATTTTTAATTTTATTTTATAATTTATTTTTATAATATTATTCAATTACTATACAGCTCTTCTTTTCACATTTCATCCACCTTTTGATGATTCGAAACTTTAAAATGAAGTATATTTAAATTTTGGTACAATCAAAATACTATGTTAAAAATTAAATAAATTAAATTAAATTATGTGATAAGAATAAATAACAGTTTATAAATATAATTAAACAATAAAAATATATTAAACAATAAAAAATTCTGCACACATTTATCTTAACATATAATTAAACTTTTAGTCAAAAAAATTATATAAAAAATAAATTAAAACGCGTCAACCCAAATAAATAAAAATGCTTTGAAATTTTAAAAATTATTTATTGAATGTATTATACAAAAAGGAGACAATTGGAGGTAGTTGTGGGAGACACTTTGGTCAGAGAGCATTTCTTTTGTCAGTGAGTTGGATGTCATTGTCATTTGTCAGTGCCCCAGTACAATGCCAATTGGAATTCGTACTCTTTTGCTTTGGAATTATATAACTTTATTGAAAAAATTATATAACTTAATAGTTAATATTTATGCAATATTAATTAATTAATAATATTTATTCAGATAAAATTTAGTAGTTAATAATTTTCATATTTTATTTATATTACAAAAATCTTATGAAATGGTTATTTAAAATGTAAATGATACAGATTCAATCTAATATTTATATGTTTTAAATATGTCTACAAATTATTTAAAACATATTTTATAATAATTCGGTAAACTTTAATTATTTAATATTATTAAGAAAATATTTTGAAATTTTCTTTTTTTAATGACCATCGTAAAAAAATATATAACTGAATCTAAATTTCAAACAAATTATAACTTGAACCTTAAAAAAAAAAACTATTGGATTGTGCCCACATTTGTTGAAGGTAACTTAATTATCTCATTGCCAAAAAGCAATCATTATATAAATTTACTGCAACATTTTAACATACAAGAAGTTTGCATCATGAATGGAGTCATGTCCTTTCTTGAAGAAATGGCAATGGTAGAAATGAAATGAAATAAAATAAAAGAAGACTATCATAGACAACCAATTCAGGCTCACATCTCTTCTACAAAAATTGTTACTGGAAATCAATTCAAGCTCAGTTTGAGTCCTCATATGCAAAAATTTTCTCATAATTACTTGGGAAAATCTTCACAAACTTTTCCTCAATGGCTTCCAAATTCCTCCATCTCTTCCCTTGCTTTTTCTGAAGTTTTACTTCTCTTCAGTTACTATAATTTTGCACATCTTCAGGGGCCTGTGATAAAATATCAGACATGAAATGTGAAACAAAGGAAGCAGAGGGCTTCAGTCTTCTTCCATGCCCCCATCATCCATGTCCATGTCTCCATCCCCATCTCCAAATTCATTGTCATCTGCTTGTCCTTGATCAGCAACTCCACTGCCACCATACATCTCATAATTCTCCGCATCTTGTTCTTCTGATACACCGGTCAGTTCTTTCTCCGCTCCCGCCTTCATAGTTTCGAGACTTGAATCACTGAAAAAGGTGGTATAGGGCTTGGAGACCTGCAATATTACACTGTCTCAATCAAAAGCAGCTTGTACAAGTTATCTGATATTAGAAATCTGTTAAAAGCAAGGGGGGAGAGTTATACACAGTATTGGATATTGGTTAGTGAGGTTACAAGAATTTTTTAATTGAAGGACTTGAGTGACTGTTCACCTTGAATAGCATATTTCTCTTCTCAGCACTTTCCAGTAAGTTGTTCCAATGTTCATCCTGCCTCAAAGTTGATGCAGACCCGACAACCTAACAGTCCAAACTGATCATAAGTATCGGTAAAAGAGGGTGGATGCATCATTGAGGCACATCAAGAAAATTCTTCCAATGAGTCAGAAGCTAGCATACCAGCACAGTAGACTTTGCTCGGGTGATGCCAACATTCATTCTCCGGAAATCAGAGACAAAACCTATGCCTCGATTTTCACTTGCTCTAACGCATGAGAAAATTGCAACATCCTTTTCACGACCCTAGAAGTAAAAGCATCTTAAGTTCAGCAGTTTTCCATTAATATACAGTTTCTGAAATCTTGAGATCCCTTTTCCAAAAATGATTAGGAATGAAAGATTAGCAGCTGGTCCAATTACTGATTGATTGACCAGTGCCTCTTTTGGTGTTCAATAGCAATTGAGCATGATAATTATACCATAATAAATGAGAAAAGTTACACTTGCTAGCCATTTTTGGAGGGCCAAGAAGCAAATTTTGGAGAAGACAACCATATATAAAAAGTTCTTCGGAAAGCATATTGAGCAGCTGTATAACCAAAGGAACAATGAACCAGCTTACCTGGAAACCGTCTACAGTTTGAATATCTACAAATTTTGCAGAATCCTGCCCAAAAGTCTCACGAAATCGATCTTGGAAAAGCTTGACTTGGTATCTATAGGGGGATATAATTGCTAGCTGTGAACTTGAACCAAGCTCAGGATGCATTGTCACTAATTTGTGATACATGAGGAGCACAAAATCAACCTCATCAGTGTTTACCCAGGACCCACTTCCAGAAGGCTGAGATTCTTTTCCTTCATGTATATCAAAGAAACAAAATGGACCGAAGCAGCGGTATTGATGCCACTCACGTGATGTCCTACTTTCTAGATCTTCAGCATCCTGCAAGGCCTCGTCATAGAATTCCTTTGAAGGAAAGTTTCGAATCTGTTAACACAATTATAAACACAGAGGTAAGACAACTGGATTCTACTCACAGAGAAAGCTAATAAGCGATCTGATTGGCGCACTTTGTCAAGGTTTTCATTTTATCTGATAACAGAACTTAGATTTCTAGACCTGAGCACAGGCAGGTTGGACTAAGTTCATGCAAGACCATGCACAGGGAACTGAACGAAAACCTAAACACAAGCCTAGCCTGGACTAAAGAAAGAGCCTCACTCAAAACCTCAATCCCAATATTGTTCCAAGTTTCAGCAACCTCCTAATTGGTTGATGGGCCCAAAGTTTTACAATTTCTTCTTGGTGTGACAGAGCTATAAAATGTTAAAATTATGTGCATAAAATTGGAAAGATTAAAAGAAAGTCTAAATAGTAAGCATGTCAAATTAAAAAAATAAAAGCTAATGAAACAAATTAGAAATAAAATAGATGCAGAAAATAAGTTAGCTACTTAAAAGTACATAGATTACTGGCATGAGTTCTCCTTGCTAACCCACAGACAGCAAAACTCTCTAAATAATCTTAGGTTCTACAGGTCAGGCAAGTTTTACTTAGGTTCTTAGCTGGAATTGAGAGACACTGGGAAATCCAAAAGTATGCAAAAAAATTCCCGGTATGGTCCAAAAGTTGGTGAATGCTAATTAGCAACCTCAGATATCTAAGAGTATAACTTCATGCAAGGCATCCATCATAAATAAACGTAATGGTGATATCTTCAATAAAAACAAATCTAACCTCTGGATGCATTCGATACTGTGTCTTCAGCATATTTACAGGATAGCCAGCTCTTTGGAACCTCTCAAACAGACTTGTACCATAACTTTAAATTCAACAAGAGGGACATCAGTCATGTTATACTACAAAGACACAAGCAGCTCATAATGGCAACAACAACGTGGAGATGAAAATGACCACATACCCAAACTTCCCTGCAGTTGGAGAAATTACAGTAGCTGGCAATTGAACTGGATCACCAACCTAAAATCAAATCTTAGTGTAAGAGAAAAAGACAGTTTATGTTTGACCACATGCTCAAAAATGAACAACAATACAAAGATATTGAAAGGGAACTAGTTCACAAGCTTGTACAAGCAACATCATTTATTATTAGAATTGGCAGTTCTTAATGAGTTCTCAATTGCATGAACTATAACTCACAAGAAGCCTCATCATAAAGTACCACCAGGCTTCACAAAAGTTCCACAAAACAATTTAGTTTCTCCAATTAAGATAACTGTTTGCAAAGTGAAATAGCACAAAGAAATACCAGGAATACTTGTCTGCATCCATTGGCTAAAGGAACAAGAGTTGCTGGTTCTACCTGTTTGGTGAAAAGCCATGGTTAAGTGACAACCTGGATGAACATATATTTAAAAATTTTATGCAAACTCATTAACCAATCAAAGTGAAGAAAAATTATTAGCAGTAAAATGCATAAACCAGAAAAAAGAAAGGATTTGGAAGTACAAGCAAATACTTTTGAGGCCTGGAATTATAACCAACTCAAGTTCGAAATGCCTTGGTTTCTAGGAGCCCATTAGCGTCATTCCAATCCTTTTGTTTGTTCAAATCCTAAATGTGATTTCTAGTACTTGATAGAAACCTTAGGAATGATTCCTAGATCTATCCTGTTTTTTGTTAATTCCGTATTTCACAAACTCTAGCCCTAAAATCCTAAATTCCAACACAATAAAAATTTCCAGCAACCCTCAATTCCACAATTTGTGCATGTTTCATTATGCTGTTAGGGTGTCATCAATTTAAGATCCATTTGATTCAGCTTTCCATTTCCGTTTTCTATTTTTGTTTTTGGGTGTTTTCATTGATTTTGTTAATTTTTTTCGGTTTCTGTCATGTATTTATATGTTGTTTTTTAGGTTTCTGTACTTTTTTTTTAATTTCCGTGTTCAAAAAAACAAAAGCCAAAATTATAACCAAACATGCCCTAAGGGGGCACAAGGCGGAGCATTTATCAGACACGCAGACAGCTAACTGAAAGATCTGATCCATGTCTATTTAAATTCTGAAACGTATATTTCAACTCCTCTACTCTTTGAACTTTTCCAACATTAAATGGAAAAGGTAACAAGGGAATTAAGTTTCAAAAGAAGTGTGTTACCAAGAATATAGCAAGTCAAAAGTACTTACAGCTTGGGCAGCTTCATCAATTATAACTACATCAAAACCATGACTCAATTTACTAAATAGTGCTGAACCACTGAAGCTGAGAGTGGAAAACACCTGCCAAATTTAAGCAAAATCAGCATCACATTGAAGATTTTAATTTCAACACAATACAAAATATACGTACAACTACAGCTTCTTCCAAAATAGAAACACGAATACTATCTGTATCCCCTCCAGAAGCTCCATGTTTTTGTTTAACAGCAGCCGAATCAGCTTGCTTTTGCTTCACCTACAAAGGGAAAAAACTCAGTAAACCACTCTCCTAGAGAACACCCAAGCATACACATGTTATAGCATAGACAACATATTCATTGCTATAGACACTCCTGCATAATATAATAACCTACCATTTGGGATGGAAGAGTTAATAGTCCCAGAAAGTATCAGAAAAGTAACAGATTGATTTAGTCAATCGTATGACAAAAAAATAGTTTAAAATGAAATGATACCAGCCATCTCATTTCACCTTGTGCATGCACAACTTAAGAAATTTATCTTTACTTTTGTTTTCCATTGACAATGACAACTTGAAAACTATCAAAAATAATAGAACTGTATTCCATTAGTTTCTCTTTCACTTCTTTTTAATAGGGAAGAGGGTGCGGTCAGCTTTAAATATTAGCATTTGGTAGCTGTACAAAAGCACATTTCGTACTCTTTCAAACTGCATCAAATTCCGTCCTTCAAAATTCCAAGAAATAAAGCTTAAGAACCTATTTAAGATCTTTCAAGCATTGATAGGAATGGAAACAATATACAAGATGAAATTTTGCAACTGTAACTACTTACGAGATAATCCATGCAGACAGATTGGACAGAATGATGAGCTTTAAGACCAATGCGAACAATTTTAGGATTGTAGGTACAGCGATTCTCATCACAAATACCTGCATATGAGAATAATAACATTTAAAATTTGTGTCTCATATTACCGTTAAACAGTATGCTTTATAGTTTTGAATTGATTTTTAAAATTTTAAAAAAAAAGGGAGAGAGATTGACCAAACTCAAACTCAGCATCAAGTCAAATCTAAAAAGATCAGAAGGAAATAGAAAGGTGGTCAGGTATGGCAACTTTTCAAGTCAACAGAAATAAATGATTGAAATGATTTCTTCTTAATGTCAATGATTGAAATCTACATTAACCTAAAGCGAGTGAGAGAGAGAAGGAAAGAAAACAAATGGAAGAAGAGGGGGAAAAAAAAAAAGCTGGTGTAATTGATGATTTCAGTTGATGAGCTTCCCAAATCAAATTGTAAGAAACAAAATTCATCTTCAAACCAAATGCATCAACAACCTCTCCAAAAGAAAATAAAGAATACCAGCTCAGTCATAGCAATCAACCGTATCGCTGAAACAACTTTATAGAACAAGGCTTTTGATAGGAAACAGAAGATTTTGAGGAAAACAACAATATTCTCTTTTTAATTTTCCTCTTTGGGTTGGTAATTATGCTTACTATAAAGAATTATCTGGTGCAATTTAGTCACCTAAAGCTTGTTGGACTTGTGCAGTTTTTTGGTTCTTCATCATCAAAACAAAATGATTTTTCATTTGAAGCTAGCCACCAAATTTCCACAGCAATCAGATTACTGCTATAACCCTGATGGTATGTCCTCTCTGAAAATTTGAAACGACAGGATAAGCTAGATTTGTAAAGAAATGAGAAAAGAAAATATGCATATATTTCCAGAAAGGAGAATATATGAAGAGGGGTGAATTCAAAAAAGACGATGAAAATTGAATCTCTATCAACAATTATTTCAAAAATTATTTAGCTTGACTGCAACCTTAGTGCTAAAAAATGTCAACAGGAAAACATTACAATTGAATGGTACTAGCAAGACCAAGCTCCATCAGCAATGCATCACAAGCTAATAGCAAGCAAGCATAACAATAAATTATAGGCCTGTGCTAGTAAGAAAAGTTAGTACCAGTTCTAAGAAGGCGCAACACAATCTCATCAAGGGCAGAGTTTGATGGGGCACATACCAACACTCGAACACGGTATTTGCGACTAGAAGAGACAACTTCTGGTTTCTGTGCCACTCAAGTTAGAGTAGGAAATATCTGACTAAAAATGACAACTTATCATGTGCAAAACCAACTTACCAACTCATTTCCAGTTGTAGGGAAATAGCCGTCATCACCATCTATGGGTGTAATCAAATCCCTAGGATTACAACACATTAACCATGGAGATGCACGTTCCCAATGATTGTACCTGCAAATAATACAAGATTTACCATTCTTGTGAGAAACAATAGATTCCTATCTCAATTTTAATAAGTTCATAAAAGAGAAAAAAAAAAAGAGGGAGAGAGAGAGGAAGAGGGAGAAGGACAAGGTTTTAACTCATATATGTATATATATTATATACAGTAAGAAACATATGCTAATACCAATATTCCAAAATAGGATATCTAAGTTATTCCAAGATTGGAAAAACATAACAACATCAGATCTCTACCCTCGCCTCAAGCTGGAGTATGGATACTACTTATAACAAATAGTCTTAATCTTAAGCTCATATAATCTCAAAACCCTTGTAAGAAACATTTCATTTAAAGTTCTACCAAGTTCCACCTTCCACTTAAATTGTTTCGAAGAAACTAATAAAAAGCCTTCTCAATCAACATAAAAACAAAATTCTTGCTACAAGCTAATATCAACCTTGTCCAATCAGTATCAGAATAAAATTCACCATACAAGTTTATGGCCTTTCTTAAATAGAATAAAATAATTAAAACATAAAAATAATCCAACTCATTAAGTCAAACCTTAACTCTTTTCACTTTGAAGAGCTCGTGAAGACACACTATGTTCTCAAAATTGATCACACTCACCCCATAAATTTATATAAGGCAAAAATATTCAAATCTTCAAACTAAAATCAAAATAATGAAAAAATATTTTATATGAAACGACAATCTTCTGACTAGAAAAGAATATCTTCAACAGAATATGAACTAAAAATCACCAAGCACTTGACTTCATGTTTTTACTTTCATCTCATTTGCCGCCATCATGTTTCTTGCTTGGGCTTTATGTCTCCGAATAAGTCATGTTAGCCTAGTTCTGATACCACTTTTTGATTTAAATTGTGGAGAAGATCAAGGAGAAACCAACTAGGACTTACTGAACCTATATATAATCTCTTACCCAAAATCTTAGGACATTGGTTATAGGTCGTTTCTTGTATAAACATCATTTTTTCTTTTCCTACTTTTTGATATAGGACAACTCATTTTGTGATATATTAACAACACTAAAGAATTAATTAAAATACTTGCATCATGTACTCAAAAAATATTGATGTACGTAAGCAAGATGCTCAAGGAAGAGGATAACTTCTATAAGATAGGAAATTCTTAAGTGTTACTATCCAACAAATCAATAGATATGAATTTTACTAGAGATGTATAAAAGCTGCTCACAATAGTTAATGTTGATGAAAACAACATTAGCACGATTCTCATTTGTGTGAAGAGTAAATACATACATAACCAATAAGAAGGGCAACAGTCTAAATCCACAATCAAATCATTGAAACAATTGCTTATATGGAGGTGAACATCTTTACCAGAATAGTTTACTGTCAATATGATGCATGAGATGGAGAACACATGGTTAGTCAGCGTTTCAAGTTCCAAGTAAAATGCCAAATAGAAGCCACCAAAGAGTGCCATATCAATTTTGATACAAAATCCAACAAAAGCCTGGACAAGTGGACAGGGTTGGTCACAATGCAATGGCCTTTATGTTCACAAGAGTCGGTGAAAGAAATGTACACATCAGTCAAAAAAGAAATTAGCAAGCAATTAAACATACTTTTCTTGAAGGGGTAGTTCTGGCCCGCATTTAATTTCTCGAAATCCACCTCTACATGGAAAAAATGGTATCAGCAACCATAAAGGACTCAGAAAATAAGATATCACTAAAATCACGAGGATGTAACACAGATGAGGAAAAGTAAAGAATGGTCTAAATGCTCACTTGGAAATGACTCTTGCTGGACTTGCATGCAAGATTGCACTTAGAAGCGCAAGGATGGTCTGTGTTTTCCCTGTACCTGGGGGACCCTATGTGAAATTGGGTAATCAACTTCCATAAATAAATATGTCAGACAATATAGTCAACATGTAGCATCATTTTGAACTTAAAGAGTAGCTATCACCAAACTTGCCCTTGAGGGCTTAAACAGAGAATAAGCACAGGGACGGCCTACAGAATCAATTATCAAAGAAAAAGAGAACCAATTCCTAGTACAAGAAATTCTGATAACCGATATTAGTTAGTTTCAAGCATTTCCTACCAAATGGCTTTTTCCTTCACATATTTTAATACTTCCTATGGAATGGATGAAAAGAGAGACATTTATGCAGCTTTTTCATTGACAGGAAGGTCCATCTATTATATGAGCTACCAAGTTAGCTTTAGAAACAAAAACATTGTCAAATCTTGACTCGTGTAAATTATGGTCTTGAAGATTAAAGTATTCAAACCTTAAATATGTAAATTGTCCAATGAATTACACTGGCAAATTCAATTGTCCAAATCTTGTGATGTTTCTTCAATTCAAAGTTGATTATCAATCCTGAACTAAAGAAAGGAAGAGGCCAAATATAAAAGCCTAAAAAGAGGTTTCCGACCAATATTTTAGCACAAACAACTATAGATTAGCAAAAGAAAAACATCAAGAGTAGGACAAAGATTTGTGCTAAACCTGTATCAGCACAAATGATCTACGTGACAGCCCTGCCTGCCAAAAAAAAAAAAAGATCCTTCAAATTTACATTGAATTCATAATCCATGAACAAGATATGCAATACCACAAACTTAGGAGTGCGAACAGAATGAACATCAGATCCGTTGTTGAAGATTATGCCATCACATTCACATTTTGACAACTAATTTTTCATATCAGTCATTACTATTTAAAATCCTGTGACTTTTTTCAAAATTATAAACAGACCAATTAGCAAGTAAATGTTATCAGACATCTCTGTAATATGACAAGGAAACAAGGAAACGCACTCTTTTTCCCTTGTTGAATTATTATGCAGGTCATCAAACAAAATTTTAACAGGAAAGCATCAGATTCAAAACAAAGAACTTTGTTTACACTTTAATCCAATGATAAAGTCAAGTTCACTGCATGCCCTGTAACATAATTTTTAAATTAGTCGTACCATAAACACTATATAACACATGATTTTCCATGAAATCAAATAGAGAATTGAAATTTGCCACGGAGGTAAGTCCAGGAAGGCACTTGAATTTGCTCACAATTGAGACCAAGCAAGATGAGAGATCATATTTTTCATATTGGACCTAGCGCCCAAGTGATTTCGCCAATAGTCGGCCAATAAACCTTGAATGGTGAAGTGGGCGGAGGCCTCCCAGGAATAAAAATGACCTCTGGTTTTTTTTCAGATTTGGAAATGGCCTGGAATAACTAGTGAATTACAGATAAAGAGTCCTGTGCCTTTTGATTTGACCATTAGATTCTTTTCACAAATGTTGCTATTGAGCTTTATTTCTGATTTCCCTGTGTTCCATATGCAAACAAGCTCATGTTTATTTGGCCTTGAAATAGTAGAAGCGTAGCCTCCTTAGAGACTTTAAAAGTTGAGAAATTACTAAAATAGCTATTATTAAGGCAAACCATTAAAAAGACCAAACTTAATTTCCAAATGCATCCTTATATTAAGTTCGGTCAACTCTTTTGTGAGGCAATCCCACAGCAGAATCATTCCTATCACTTTTGGTATGAAAAGCACTCACCAGCACTTTCTTAGGATAAAAGAACAAAATAAGTTGTGAAAAATAAACAAGAAAATAACTACAAGAAATCCACTTTAGACAACTTTGTCAAATGAAAGGTCATTTTAATCTAGCCACATAATTATGTAAGAAATCCTCTTTAAATTCTGAACAGTGATCAGATTCCCGATAAACATTCTAAACTGGATCAAACAGGTTCACACGAATAATAATTTTAAATTGTATTGTTTGATGAGGCAATCAAGTTGACTCTATTTTTCATTAAAAGCTAATCACATCATAAACCAATGCTAATTCCAATAAAAACGTTGTCTCATTCTCATAAGCAATGCTGCTAAGAGAAATTATTTAAAAATCCACTGTCTTTTCCAGTATCAATAATAGCCTCGAGCACCAAAACAACAAACATACCACAGATAAAGTAACAGAATTCCAATGTTACCATATGGGAAAAAGAGACAGAGAGAGGGCATAGTATCATAGTTGTGTCTCTCTATAAGTGCAAAACCCACCCAACTTGGAAAAGGCATATGAATTGTTAAGTTTTCAATTTCCGTCTTGGTAAAAACTTACGTCAATGGCTTCTACTTGTGACGTATTAAGACGTTCTCCAAAGTAGTCACGCAAGGATTCAGAAACTTTCCATGAATGGTCTTCAGATCTGGGACTTTTATCTCCAGCTGTTAGTATTAAATCCTTGAATGGTAGAGAACCTACTGACCGTAGAGCTAAGTATTCACGAGAAATAGTTGATAAGCTGCATATCTGCAGTTATAGAGCACATCAAAGCCTTTACTATACAAGAATGATGAAGACAGAAATTTATTGAGAACCAGAATACACTAGTCACAAGATTTTAATAAGAAATTAACTTCTTAATGTCACTAAAGACAAAAATCAAAATTAAAAGAAAGGAAAAAAAGGAATTCATGGTAGTCAACGGATATCAAATTCCTCGACAAAAAATTGAGCAAGTAGAGAAATTACAAATTGTTCAACAAAGTCTAGTCAAGCAGATTTTTCTAGAACCAGTAGGAAATTACACGCATGCAATCAAATAAAATTCAACTATCATTCTTAATTCAAGTTAGAAATTAGTCAAGCCCCCATTATTTGGACATGGTCTTCAATTGCTATTTCATAATGGGTTTGATTACATGGCCATCACTCATGGCCATACATAGTCATCGTTCATATAAGAGAACAATATTTAGGTGTTTTGACCAAAACACCCCTTATTTTATACATGAGTGGCTGTGAATGGCCATCTATTTGATGGCTGTCTAGTTTTTCCCTTTCATAATATAGCAATTAAAGCTTAGTGTCACTGGAATGTAGTAGCAATAATAATCATAGCATAAAGACACTGACATCTCAACAAACAACTATCAAAATTGTTTTTAAGCTATCTGTAACCTAAGAAAGAATTGCAGATTCCCTAAATACAAGTCACAGAAGGCCTCCAGCACCTTGCTTATCAGAGAATGTAAACAGGTTCCCTCTTAAATGCTTTCCAGATTATCATTATATGTCCACTGCAAAAGTAATCTGAATTAATCACCCATATTCAGGTTATGAATGAATATAGAAATGTTTTCCTAATACAAACAAACAATTCACTAAAATGAGTTACTCCACTCACATTCCAGTTATCAATCGAGCCCAATACATGCGATTTGGAAAAGAAAACGACACACTACATAATAATAATAAGGAATCACAAATGGTGAGAAAAATGTAGATGAATTAAATCCAAATGATGGAAGAATGAATCTCGAATTAAAATAATGTGAGGTGAAGCCTCGGAGAAGAAACATTTGAAACCACAATTATATTTTATTTCAGCGTAAAGATCACCTTTAGACTGAAGAGGGGTTTCTCCTCTGGCTTTAGAGGAGAAGTGATATGAGATCTCATGTTCAACAGTCTCGAAGAAGAATCAATGACATTTTTATCCAAGTGCTTGACTTCTCCATCTAAATACATTCTAAGTCTAAGAAGATTATGCTGACGGTGCTCCACCAAAGCAAATGCATATGTCTTGGGCAGTTTTCCACCCTCTTTAATCTTCAATAAAAAGCAACCACAAGGAACGAATTAAACCATGTAGAAAAAGACTATAAGGAGATAGTCTAGAAAGAAGATCGGAAATCAATTTAAATAACTGAAAAGAAAAAAACTTTTGAGAGAATAAGCATCATAAAATGGAATGTCGAGCATAGAGAAAGATGAAAGTGAATTACAGGCTCTTTGGAAAGAAGCAAAAGATCATTTTGCGAAACTTTTTCTCCCTCATCATCTCCATAAGTCACTGCTGGCAAATAAAACCCTTCTGCCTGATTGCATTCCACCACCAACCTCATCACCCATTCGGTTACTGTAAACCCCCATCCCCCAATACCCACAGACATACAAAGAAGAAAAAGAAAGAAATTTGTTACATTCATGAGAATTGTCAATCAAAGCACACAAAAACAATTAAAAAAAATTGTCAGAAATCAAAAGAAGACTAGAATATGCAGAGGAAGAATAATACCTTCTTCATCATCTTTCTTCTGAATAATTTGAGCTTTAACCTCTTCAAACAAAAGTGGCTCAAAAGTAGAGAAGTAATCATTAAGGTCTTTGTAGGAATTCTTCACTGCCTTTAAACCCGAACCAAAACCATCTTTCTGGCCATTCTTCTTCTGTTTCTGCTCATAAAAAAAGCACATATTCCCATTACATTTAATGAACAAACAAGAAAAAAAAAAAAAAAGAGTGCGGGAATTATGTAGAGTAGTGTGAATTGTGTACTTACTTCATCTTCGTTTAGAAGTCGAAAATAGTCCCAACCCAGAACCATTTTGCAGAAGCGAATGAAAGAAGAAGTCTCTTCATCAAGCTTTTCTTTGTCCACGGCCATCTCTCTCCCTCTCGCCCCACACAATGTTGCAGGGAGCAGAGACAGCGAGGTAACAAAGGCTAATAACAAGGGTTTAAATTAATTTCTTTTATATGGGTAAACCCTCCGACCACTAATTTTTAATACATATTAAATATATATAATAATTGGTAAATAATATACTTTAAATAAATTGTGTAATAAATTAATAATCAATTCAAATTGTACTTACAAA
>JAOXYD010000135.1:1817343-1830967 GCA_028565735.1 Pinacopodium congolense
ATTAATATTATTTTTACTTAATAATAATTAAATAATTTAAGAATATTTATAAATATTATGTAAAAATATTCATTTATAAGATGAATTTATATTAAAAATTTTAAAATAAGTTATCAATCTAACCTTTTCACATTTTTTAGTTAAGTGACTAAGATTTAAAAATTTCTTCAATTGAGTGATTAACATTTAAAAAATTAACTAGAAGAAGTCAAAAAATTAGAGTGGGCGGGTTAGATCAGGGTTATTGGGTCGGGTCAATGACTAACGACATCAAATTTTTTTACTCAACTGGTTAACCTTTTAAATGTTAATCATTCAATTGAAATTTTTGAAAAATTGATCACCTAATTGGAAAAATCTTAAAAGTTTGATCACTTAACTTATTGTTATCCCTTTATTTTAATATAATATTTAATTTAAAGATATTTATTTATTAAGTAAAAAGATATTTTAGATATTTTATACTATAAATTTCATATTATATCTAACTTTAAAGATATTTGGCCCTGTTCGTTTTAACTTTGTTTTGTGGTTTTGATTTTTAATTTTTCTAAATACAAAAATCGAAAAAAAAACATCACAAAATCGAAAAACACACTAATACAATATAGAAATTGAGACAGAAAACATAAAAAATTTATAAAAATACACAAAACTCAATACAAAAATACTAAAACTACAACTAAAAGCTTAATCAAACGGCCTATAAGTGCTGCATAAATGAAATGCTTAACTCGTGAATAAATTGTTATTGGAAAACAATTGTTATTGTGGATGACACAATATATGTTATTGTTGATGACATAATAAAAGTATTTAGATGCTTTCAACTATATATATATATATATATATATATATCTAATTTTTAAATGCTTAAGTCTTATTTAATTCAGTTTTCTATTTTTTTTATAGGAAAATTGATGAAAATAGTTTTTATCTATTTTATGCATTTTATCGATTTTTATGTTTTTTAATTTTTTTTCATTAGTTTGTGTGTTTTATATTATTTTTTGTCAATTTTCATCGATTTTTATATTTAAAAAGAGAAATAAAAAACAAACTAATTAATAAAATTTTCAATATACATGAAAATAATCTTTAGTAATGATGAAGATTTTTTAATAAAATATAAACAAGTCAATGGATAAATTTGTTTCATATCATTTTATAGTATATGAAACATTTTTAGAATTTTGATTAATAAATTTTTTGAATAAGTACAAAGATTACATAGATAAAATATCTAAAAATAAATTTTTTTAACTAAAACAATGTATTCGTAGTAAATGATTTACAAAGTTTTTGTTGATAAAATGTTTAATAATTATAAAGTAAATAGAAATAAAATATTTATATATTAAATGTCAATTTTATAACATTTTATAGGTACTAAAATATTTCAAATTTTGTTTTAATAAATAATTTACTTACATAAAAGACTACATAACTAAAATATATATTTATTAAAATTTGTCCATGACATTATATAGTAACGAAAACATTTTCAGATTTGATATTAATAAAATCTTTTAAAATTATTATGATTATATTATCTTATTAGTAAAAATTCGAATTTAAATTTGTTCAACAATTCATAGTAATTAAAATATATTCTAATTTGTTATTAATAAAATCCTAAATAATTATTAAGATTCAATTACTAAATATCCTATAAATGAAAATACAAACACAACAAATATAGTAAATAAAATATATGCCGACTTTTAAACATTAATAAGTGAAATTGAATTGTTGGAACATTTGATAGTAAACAAATAATTTTCAGGGTGTGTTTGAATAGAATGTGATATTATTATTAAGACTATCTAAATAAATTATGTATTGTAATTTTTACTTAACGTCTTATAGTAAATTAAATATATTTAGGTTTATTTTAATTAATTCACTAACAATAATAAAGATGCCATAAATAAAATATGTATAATTGAAAAGATTACATGTAATAATGATATTTGAATTATGAAATACATATACATCAAATTATATAGTTTAATGACGACATGAATACATGGAGTTACATAAAAATCACAACGATTAATAAGAGCGTCATTAAAGATAATCCGTCCACATTTCATGAGAAATGGCATCTCGAAATCGAGACGCAGTCCTTTGTTGTGTAAGGGTTGAATTATACTTAACTTGTGAACTTATTCCTTCATTTTTGTTTTCATTGTGGTGATTGACATTTACCGCCAGATTATCAAACAACTCATTGGCTTGTGCGTGCAATCTAATAAAATTATGAATAACATAATAAGCCATGGCAATTAACTTTTGCTTTCTCATGCTGTATCTAGGCACGTTGGACAATATGAGAAATCTTGCTTTCAAAATGTCAAAGCATCTTTTAATGACATTTCTCAATGACGAATGTCTATAGTTAAACAATTATTGTGGACTTGATGGTCTTCCTCGTCCTCGGTAATCTTGTAAATAATATCTTTCATCACGATATGGGGGAAAGAAACTTAGGCAAATTTGCATATCCTAAGTCAAACAAATAGTCTTACTTAAACAAATTAAAATATATAATGTTAATTATCAAACGTTAAATTACTTGAAACAACTAATAATAAAATTATTATATGCAATGCCTTTTGAGAGCATTAGAAATCTCTATCTTGGTTTTTTTTTTTTTTCTACTTTGACCATTGCTTTTAACATGTGTAAGAAATAATGTGCAATTGTCACTGTTGAATGTTAGAAACGTTCTACATTCATTCGTGTTGTGTGATTATAACCGACAGTCATCAAGAACATTACTACTTGTTCTTGTACAGTCACACTCCTTATTGGTTTCTGAAATTTTCCTAAATTCGAATCGGATTACCATTTGTAAATTCCAACATCCAATCATGTCCATTAAGTGCGAAGTCCGGTATGGTTGTTTTCCTAAATGAAAAGCATTCGCATTCCAAATAGTCAGCACCGCTAATGTGTTATTATTATCTTCTGATTCAAAAGTGAATTTGAATCCGAACTCATTTATCTACAATGATAAAGCATTAAATCGTTAATCAATTTATTACCAAAGGTTCAATACAACAAACATTCATTCCTCACACATGCATTTTTGCTAAACCTATGAAGCATCCCAATTCAAATAAACATACTAATGCGTCATCTCAATGATATTAATCATAGTATACAAACATTATAACCACACGTTTATAATAGACAAACATCAACAACTACAACCAAAGAAGTCATGATTATTCAGAAGTCCAACATCAAACATAAGCATGATATTATTGAAAGTCCAAAGTATGCAATGAGATCCAAACCTACACCTGTTTCACACTTTCAACAAAGTAAACATGTAGCATTAGTTCTCAATCTAGCAACAAACATCTATAACTTTAAATTCTTAATCCAACAATAAACATCCATAAAATGCTTTATATCGTCAGAATCTCATATTCTTGCCCTATCTGCACTGCTTTGCCCAACGGAAGTTGTTGAAGCCGCCATCTTTTTCTCATACATATCTAATTTCCTCTTCGAATTCTCTGTTATTTATTGCATCATATCTTATAGTAAGGATGCCCTCTTGTTCTTGTCTTTCTTCTTCATTAGAAATTTCCTTTTCTTAGTACTCGGACTAACATCTTGTTTGACCATATTGTTAGATGACTTCTCTTCCTCATCCCATATCCCATGGACTATGTTATCACTAAATGAAGGTGTTTTCGTTAAGGGGAAACGTGTGTAGGCCTGTGGCAGTAATATCTCAAAAAATGACACACAGGTCTTAGTATTCTTGTAGCCCTTTTTCTTAAACCTGTTAACCATTTTGTGCACTTGAAAAAAAAGAGAATTTGTAATTAAAAATGATAAATTTTATGAGGACCATAAACACAATCACATATTAGATACTTTGAACAAGTTTTCCCAACATTCATCTTCAGTTGTCACTTCCCGGTAATGGCGTTGTATCCAATATCAGTTTCTCTGATTAAATTCTTGAAATTTTTCATACGAACCCTCTGACCATTATACTTATTGTTCAGCTATATCTGGGAATAGTCTTTGTCATATTTCATTTTCAACCCGATCTTGATGTTATTCCAACCAGTTTTAGAAAATGTTGTAGTCATTATGTTACCCTTTTTTACTTAATCCACCATTAATTCGATCAAATATAACTCTATTTAATCGGTCCATACTATATCATTCTTGCTTATCTTAACGCATTTACTCTAGTGATTGACATTACTATGGTCTTCCATTTATACCACATATGTACAAGTAATTAACTCAACACAACTAATGCATTCCTTTAACGAGAACATATATGGTTATGGCTTTTAATCACATACAATGTAATGGTAAACTTCTTCACATTGAGAAAACATAACATGGTCATAGCTTTCAATGTAAACAATACATCTTGTCTATAAAACAAGTTTTTCCAACACTAAGACAAGGTGATTACTATCTGAAAAGCAAACATTCTATTGTGTAGTAAATATTGAAAACCAGAAAATGCAAACACCTAACAGATCCATTTCAAACATCAACATCACAGACACAAATGCAATGTATAGCTATCCATTTTCTGACAAATCCAAAAGCAATATTGGGTTTGGCAACACTGACACAAACCATATTCAGATTATGCAATCCAAAATTTTGATGTATAAATCACTAGACATATAGAAAATGCAAAACACCGAATAGCTTCATTTCATACGAAACCATAACAGGCATAAATTTAACATATAACAATAAAGCATACGAACTTGCATAAGAAGACCACAACAACCATAATAACAGCCATAACCATCAATCATGTTAACAATATCACAAATAACACACATATCTGGTACTACTAACCACTTCATAAATAATCATATGCAGCAGACAGCTAGATTTGGCCATTTGAGATTCTAACTTTTGGAAATATGCAATTTGTCTTACAATTGTCTAATCTAAAGCAAAAAAAAGGAAGCCGAAAAGAATTTTTAAGACCCTAAAATCTAAAGATGTGCAGATGCTTTTAGCCTCTTAGGATTGCAAATGGGGAATTTAGGTCTCAACCATAGGAAACCATATTGCTGAACTCAGTTATATAGTGGTGATTATATACGAAACAAGCTCGTATTAGGGCACTTATAGAAATTGGGGTTTGTTTATAACATGATGAATGTTGCATCTAAACCTCTGTTAAACTCATTTAACAAACCTATTCCGATAGCACTACTTTAATTATGAGTTTAGTAATGCCACATACACTTTTCTGTTTAATGCAGTTATTTAAAAAACATTGCAAATCATCAAGCTTTGCAGGAGACATCACTCTTCTGCAATGCCTCTTGCAGTATATGAAATTGTACAATTTGCAAGTATTTCCATATTATCTGCAGTGATATAATATTGCAACATACAATAAATTTGAGAAAACAACTTACCATAATTTTCAATGGAGGAGAAATGCTTCACTGTTGGGGAGATAGTTGTTTTACACAAACTGGTTATGGAATGAACCCATAAAGTTTTGTTATTAGGGGTTCAACACAATCACACAACAAAGTTCACTAACAGTCACAAATGGGGTTCTATCTTACCTTTACTAAACGACTTGTTTCACCAGTGTTAAGGATGTGTTCTGGGATTGAAGGCAGTGGAAGACCTAGATTTTACGAAGTCACAAAACCTAATATGGGAAAATGATGAAATATGGCTTCAAATCTATTAGAAAAATTAAATAGATGGAAGAAATTTACCCAAACAAAAAAAAAATGAAAACATGAAGTAAAAATTGGAAGCAAGTCGTTCAGTGACCTACCGAATGAACTCAAGGTCTTGGGTGATGAAGGCGGATCAATGGCATTGTAGGGACTTGATCTACGGTCACTGAGAGCTGGTGGCTTATAAACAACTCGGATATGCTTCGAATGGGTGCTGTCGTCGTTCTATTTGATGTGGCTTGGAGGGGGAGACGACTATGGAGGTTTGAACTTACCTGGGAGTTTCGAGCCTCTAAAGATCAGCAGCTAACTGGAGAGAAGCTCTTGGGTTCACGCAAACAGTTAGGAGTGTTAGGAGAGACAGAGTGGCTATTTTCAGAAAATGAAGTAGAACAACGGTAAGATAATACGGTAGCGTTTTTTGTCTAGGATTTTTTAGTTTAGTTTAAATGACAACGTTGCAGCACAATCGAACAGGGTTTCCTACCTAGGTTTCTGTGCAGACAAAAATCACATCAAGAAACCAAAGTTAGCAACGGAGCTAAACGAGCCCTTAGTTTTCTTATACTACTTATCTAACCTTTTCTTAAGCATCAATTTTGGTTATGAACTTTTCATTATTATTCTTAAGGAAGTTATTATTTTATAATATATTAACATTTTGACCAAAAATTGTTTTTTAGCAATATTTTCAGATTTCAATGAGCTTATCATTTATAAAATCATTATTATTACTACAAAAATAAAGATTAATGATTACCTTTTTATCATTAATTATTTTGCACATTTTAATTATTCTATATTACACTCGGTTTTATGAATAACTCGTTTTAAACAAGTTCTTTTTTTAACTGAGATTTCCTATACGTACATTCATAACAAATTAAGTTAGGTCAGATTTATTCTCAAAATTATTTTTTTTCTAAGTGTATATAATATATAATAATTAGTATATCATAAAACGCTATAAAAAATGAAAAGAAAAGAACTTTACGTTAAGCTTTGGCCAGTCATGATTACAACAATTAGCATTATTTATTTGTCACTTTAATTGTTTATATTATAAATTCTCGTCTTCCTTTGCATATTATATACACCAAATGGTAAATAAATTAAAAACAAACACCAAAGTATAAATTTAATTTACTAAAAAGGTTTAAACATAAATAAATTCATCTTTGGTTTTGTTTTAATTTTAATGTTAAAAGGCATAAATGCATTAATTAACTTTTGTTTTCCATTGGAGAGGGTGGGGACTAGAGTACTAGAGCTTTTAAATACTTCAATTTATGAATACTTACTGTAATTAATTTCTTGCTATGTCCATCTTCAACTGCTTTATTTAGATAGGCCTTGACTTATAGGAATAGTTTTAAGTAATTTGTGTTTATTTAATTTCATTATTGGGTCCAAATTCCTTTACATATCATAATAAAATGAAAATTAATAAATTAATAGTTTCAATTAATTAAATATGTCATTAAATTTTATTGATGTCGATTTAAGATTAATTCATTATCTTTTTTTATTATCTATAACTAATTTAAATAAGCATAAACTCATGTAGCTACCACTTTAACTGAAAAATCAAATCAAATTAAATTATTACTC
The DNA here is from genome assembly GCA_028565735.1 of Pinacopodium congolense. Lineage (NCBI taxonomy): Eukaryota > Viridiplantae > Streptophyta > Magnoliopsida > Malpighiales > Erythroxylaceae > Pinacopodium > Pinacopodium congolense. The sequence continues at coordinate 1,824,666 of JAOXYD010000135.1, forward strand.
TATATGAATTGAAATCGCAACTAATTAGTAATTTTGATCAATGTATAAATAACTAGTTTCTAACTCTTGAGTAAATTTGAATCCAAATCTATCCCTACATAAAACCTAAAGAACCGTAATCACTCAAAAATCGACTAGTCCAAACTTAACAATAAATTAATTTCCTCAAATTGTGGCAACAATACACTCAATGAAATTAAAAGAATATATAAATAAAGAATGAACATGATCACATAATGATTCCTCTCTTTCACATGCCAATTAAGATAAGAATAAGATCCTTTTCATTACAAAATCAATATTTTATTATTAATGAACCATCCCATCTTCTCTAATTGCTTGACATTGGTCCAACAGTTTAAGGTCTCCAAGAAATAAGATAATATTAAAATTATGTAAAGAATCTTCACTAATATATATGCAAATAGGTCAAATTCTAATACATTAAAATATGGATAAATTATTTAAAATTAAGTGGATAATTAATTAACTATTTAATTAATATATGTAGATATATAGAAGATTGTCAGAATGACATGTTGGCATTTTTGAATGAGAAATTGAAACGTCAAGCACTCCATGTGACATAAGAGATTTTATAAATAAAATTGTTACATTTTAATTATTTACTTATGAGATGATAGGAACGAAGCTTCGTTGCAAGTGGAAGGTACAAAATCAAAGGGAGATACATTATTAATTAAAATTATTGCAATCAATTCCAATAAAGCTTTTGACATATTAAATGTCTAGAAATACTCTTTAGATATCAGTGGAGTAATTATTAAATAAATTTACTAAGTTATCCATCACTTGAGAATTTTATTAAATATGTAAGTTTATTCTAATTAAAAAATCAGATCAAAGCTCTTTTTAATAAATAAAGTACAATAAATCCCCAAAATTTTTATAAATTTATCATTTAGCCCTCCTATATTATATTAGTTAATTTTCAGGAAACCGTTGACAATACCAATAATAAATTAGCCTAACGTGAGAAATGGCTGCGGCGTAGCTTGCTCCCACGTCCACTACTTCCCATCTACTTTATTCAATTATTTTAATAATCGTGCAATTATATTTTCTATTATTATCGAGGGAGGAAACTAAACCCAAAAATAATAATAAATTCTAAGCACATTCTAAAATATATACCTATATAGTCTATTTACAGATAAAGTTAATTAACTGTAAATTAAATCATTCGATCAAACAACTATCCTATATCGTTATTGTTAATAAATATATTGTTATACTTTTAATAACATAATAAATACAAATAAAAATCCTATGAATCTAATACAATGAGAATCTAATTTTAATTAATACCAAACATATAAAACTTGTTATATTGAATTTTATCGTGCATTTTATTAATTTCAACAAAAAGAAATTTTCAAGTAATAAGTAAAACCTTTTTTTATTATAATTTAAAATCTTATTATTATTACTTCTATTTTATAAAAAAACAATAACTTTATTATAAGAATAATCTCTCCTTTAAAGATTGTTTTAGAATATAAAAGACTATGACATGTGGATCTTTACTTTTCAAAGTTTGGTTCAACTAAAAGAAAATAAATCACATAATAATTGAATGAGAAATCATTGACTTTTGTTTAATTAAGTTTATAATTCCAAGTTAACATGGGGGAATTAAATAAGATTTTGGGGCTAAATTAATAATTAAGCATTTACTGATAAGAATCGGATCATTTATTTTCTTTATAGTTTGACAATTTCAAGATCTGATCCCAAATTTCTCCATATTATGGGATTTCGTATGGGGCTCTAATTCCATTTGATTCGAACATTATGTCACAACTAACTAACACATCTAATAATAATAATAATAACGTATATTCTTTTACAAGGGTGTAAATATAATCAAATACGCGTTTAGTAAATCACTGGCACGTATAGTATTAATATGTTTAATGTGTTTTTATTTTTGACTTGTGATTTGAAAGTTTCTTAAGGGAATTATAGTAAGAGATGGGAGATAATTAAATTTTTTTTAGCTTCAATAGATCGATTACAAAGAGACAACATCATATTTTTATATATGATTTAAATTGTAAGTAGAAGATATATCTCATATTGTAAAAAACGTATTTATTAAACTATGATAAATCATTATAATATTTTCATATTTAAAAAATAATAATGATTCATTTAGTACTAAATGTTTTTGAGATATTTCACTTTAATATTGAATCTTTTATTTTTTCAATTAAATCCTAAATCTTTTTTAAAATATAACTCAACAATACAAAATATTATTGTTAAAAATAAAATAACCTATAAGTTAAAATGAATAGTCAGGTATTAAAATAATCTATTTTAGTTTGTTTTCTCATATCATTTTTCGATTGGAATACATACTTTGTACTATTAAGCTACATTTTGAAAAGAAAAGAAAATAATTGAAAAAAATTAGTACTAATGTAATAAACAAATTAACAGTGGTCATGGGAATAATTGAGATTAAATAATTGCTCTAATTAATTCGAATTTAATGAAAAGAGTTAAAGTCAAAACTTAGATGCGTCTCCTAGTGTGTGTGAACGTTGACTTTGGTGCCTCAAAAGCAGCAGAAAGAGAGAGATCTCGAGCTTCTTTCTTTCTCCAATGGAGGCTGAGAGAACAAAGACTGCAACTTTCGTTATGAAAGATAAGAAAATGAAGGACATTGATCTCTCCCTCAAGCTCGACTCAGAGACCCAAAAAGAAGATGAAATGAAACAATTCAGATATCATTCTGATGAAGAAGAAGAAGAAGAAGAAGGTCCAAGGCCTGATGATGATGCAGAAGACAACAATGAATCAGAAATAGAAACAACTAGAGGCGGTGAAGTTGTTGAAGAATTATCTGCAGAATCATCTCTGAGGAAGAATATCAAATCAGAAGAGGTAACCCACTTAATCTTACACTTGCATTAGATTACTTTCTTCTTCTTCTTCATTTTTTTTGTTTTGTTTTGTGTTCAAGTTATCTTCTCTGCAAATGGAGATGAATCGTATGAAAGAAGAGAACCAAGTGTTGAAGAAAGTAGTGGAAAAAACCATGAAAGATTACTATGATCTGCAGAGAAAACTCGCTGCTATGCAACAAAATTCCCTTCAAAAGGTATAAATTTTCTCCTTTCAAATCAAAGATTTTTAACTTCTGTTCGATCTCCAATCAAAACCATTCATTTCTTTAGGATCATCCACAAAATTTCCTATCCCTTGGTGGGAATTCTGCATCCAAAGAAGTTCCCAGAATTTCTTCATCAAAAGTCAATCATGGCACCGAGGACAGTGACTTAGGTTTGTCTTTGAGGCTACAAACTCTTACGAGTCAACAGCGAGAAAGAAAAGATCAGGAGGTGGAAGCAGGAAAAGAAGAAGAAAACAAGGAAGAAACTTCAAACTATGCTCCTCCTCCTCCTTTTCCTCCACCACACCAAAAACTTCAGAAGACAGACTTCACTGAAACGGCAGGCCATGTTGCTGCTCCACCAAGCAGAAAAGCTAGGGTTTCAGTCAGAGCCAGATGCACATCAGCAACAGTGAGTTCAATCAAATTCAGTTAACATTATGAATAAAGGTTCTAAATTACGATCTGGGTTCGATCTATCGCATGCAATCTACAGTCGAATGAATAAAAAAATTGAATTTTCATAACAGATGAATGATGGATGCCAATGGAGGAAATATGGTCAAAAGATCGCTAAAGGAAATCCATGCCCACGAGCCTATTATCGATGCACTGTATCTCCAGGGTGTCCAGTGAGAAAACAGGTTGATAAGATCAGAATTTGTCTTCCATTTTTGAGCTTGATAACAGCTTTTTAGGTTCATTTTGATGTATTTTCAGGTACAAAGATGCCAAGAGGACATGTCTATTCTCATAACAACCTATGAAGGGACTCATAATCATCCACTCCCTGTGGGTGCAACAGCCATGGCTTCCACTGCATCTGCAGCAGCAGCAGCTTCCTTTGTATTACTTGATTCCAGTAGTACTTCTTTCTCTGATAATAATTTCACACAATCAACCTTCCAATATCAACCCAACTTATCAGCTTTTAGAACCCTAAACCCTACTGACCCTTCAAAGGGAATTGTTCTTGATCTTACAAGCAACCCTTATCATCATCATCATCATCATCTTCATCATCAAGCTCAAGGAATGCAGCAATTCCCACCAGCTGCCTCTTGGATGCACACCAGGTCATCAAGTTATCAGAATAACAGTAACAGCAACAACATTCTTGGCCGGATTAGCGCAAACCAAGGAGAAGAAAACTCCATGCCAGAAAATGTAACGAAGATTGTTTCTGATCCAAAGTTTAGGGTTGCAGTAGCAGCTGCCATAACATCTCTGATCAATAAAGATAACCCTTCTGCTCATCTTCGTCCTCCCAAGGATGGAGAAAGTGGAAGCTCTGACGCCAACAACTTCAAATGATGCTACAAAGATTCCTACGGTCGCTCACTCACTCACCTCCACTCCATGGTAAAGATCATCTACCTCCATATTAGCTTGTTCTAGCTAAGCTAGGCAAGGGAATGTATTGAATAAAACTCCAACTGGACTACTTTTCCTTGTAAGTCGATCTTTTTTCTTGGTTCTTGGCCTTTTATTATAGGCACGAGTAGCCTGGAAACCTGCAACATTCAATGTACTTAGTGACATTGGTAAACTCATGTTACTTTAACCGAGAGATAATGACAATTTAATGTTGATTTTTACATATTTGTTTCCCATGAGTGTCAAAATTTTTAAAATGTAATTTATTAATAAAAAATATTTAGGCTAAAAATAAGATAACATGTGGAATGAAGATAAGATTTAGGTGGAGGAAAAAAATTTACATTACCAAAACCAATATTTAAAATATCAAATTATAAAGCTAGAGGATTAAAGTTTAAAAGTTTAAGCTAGTATGAAACAGTTATAAAATAAGGAAAGGACTAGCATAAAATTAACTAGTAAATCAAAATAATATTTAATTAGTTCAATTTCTAAGAGGTAACTAATTAATTTTATCATTAAACCAATTGATTCGCTATTAAACTATTGGTTTATAATTTAAACAATCAGTTTTAATATAAAATCATTAGTTTTATAATTTAAATGGATGAAGCACTACTAAATTAATTGGTTTTGATTTAAAATGATTTACATATATAACTGAACTGATTTACTAACCAATTCTCGATTAATAAATCATATATTAAAACTCTATTTTTATCATGGTTATCATGTTGTCTTTGCTTTTATTATAATTAATGTTTTACATCAATAAATTACATTTTTACAAAGAATTAAAAATTAATTAACAAATTCAAAAAGTTCAAAACTTGTATGATATTTTTACATTATCATCAAATGATTCGTTATTAGTAAAACTCTTAGATAGGTATTTCTTATAGATGAATTTAATTTTTTGAATGATATGCTAAAAGGGACAATGTTATGTTTGATCCTTAATTTTTGGTGATTTTTTCAATTTAGTCATAAACTTTTATAATTTTCAATTAAGTTCTAAAAGTTTACGAATCATATCAGTTAAGTACTTCCATTTGGGTCACGCCAGGTCTCCATTAACCAATACAAATGGAAGTACTTTATTGGTATGATTCGCAAACGTTTATGACTTGATTGAAAAATTATAAAGGTTTATGACTAAATAGGAAAATTTACGAAAGGTTAAGAACTAAACATATTGTTGTCCCAAAAATAGTTTTTTGATTGATTAAGTTAATTTGTTTTGTATAATGATCGTAAAATTTTAAGTTATAAGAAGAAATTGAATAATACCTTTTTTTTCTATTTTACGTGATATTAAAAATATTATTACGTGGACTTAAATACCCTCACAACATGATTCAAGTATAACCATATAATATTGAATTAAAAGTTTTAACTTATAAATTGTAAGTTAAATTAGGTACATAATTTTCTTGTATTATTTTTATGCTTGATTATCACATAATGAAATTCTAATGTGTAATTTAAAACTTTGATTATTTTTAATACACTTTAAAAAAAATGCATTTCGTATTAAAAAAGAAAAGAAAGTGAATTGAGTTTTTATTTTAACAAACAAATAGATACCGACTTGTATAGTTGGTTGAAGCAAATGAATTTTAAGTCTATAAAATATTTTTTTTGTTACATATGCTTTTATTAAGAAACAAAATTGAGGGTTTTTTCATGTTATTAGTCCAAGTTAAGTCACCATTTTCAATCATACCTACCACTAAACTAATCCTAAAGAGACTATTAATTCCCCCCCCCCCCTATGTAA
>JAOXYD010000135.1:1831067-1845642 GCA_028565735.1 Pinacopodium congolense
TTTCTTATTTTTTAAAATACAAAAACCAATAAAAATAACACAGAAACCGAAAAAGACAACATACTAATACAATACAGAAACTCAAAAAATAATACAAAAAATCAAAAAATAACACAGAAATCAATAAACGTACACAAAAATAAAAACTAAAAACAGAAATGAGAAGTGATACCAAACATACTATAAATAACAAAGTGCGAAAGAGAATAGAACTAACCTCATAATGATGGATCTCAAAGAAATAGATTTGCAACAAAAGTTTGACGAACGACTCCTACACGAGCAATATATCAACCATAGTCCTTGTTTGCTCCTCGGCGATCTGACTCCGTCCACTAGATTTTCGCTAAGTAGGGCGGCTTCATTAGATTCACCGACTGCATCGACATGCAATTGCCAACTAAAAAGAAAACATCATGAAACACAAAGCAAAGAAGAACAAGAAAAAGATGAAGTTGTGAGAGAGAAGCATTTGTTTAAAAGTAAAATGAAAACCCTACAACTCAAAAAAGAAGAAGAAGAGCAGGTAGAGAAATTTATGAGTAAGGCGAGAATGGCATGAGTGGACCAAATTACCCTTAACCTCATCCCTAAAATTTCCATTAGATTTTTATTTTATTAATGTTGGCTAGACAATCTGAGCTACCAGGGCCATTGAACTCGGGTTACCTAGTTGAATCCATATATATATATATATATATATATATAGAGGGAATAACTACATGGCTGACGAAATATAATTTTACATGATCGTCGACTATATAATTATATTATAATAAAGGGACCGGCCATAGTCGACTATGAAATGCCAACCGTGTAATCAATTCCACATATATATATTATTTAATTTATAATTTTGCATATCATTCTTTTAAAGTGGAAGGCCATTTTAATATAAAAATTATACTAAAATTTAAAAGGATTTTAATATTTCATAATGTTTTAAAAAGATTTTAATACTCATAAAATATTTTTAAAAAATTCTAAAACTAATGAAAATCCCGTGTTGAAGTAACATTTTGTTATTAAGTTTAGAAACCTTAAATCACAAAATTAAATTCTTAAAATATAGTTGAAATAAATAATTTTGGTGATATAGTATAGATCTAATAAAAACAACACAAGTTAATAAAAATATAACAAAAAATAGATTTGCATAAAATTTAGGATCATTTCAATCTTTTAATAAATGTTAAGGTCTTTTTAAAAAATATTTTATAATATTATGATCTTATTTAAATATTGTGAAATGTTAATTTTAAAATTATAATTCAAATCTTATGTATCAAAATGAATCTCGGGCCTTCTCATAAATAGTATAACGAAGCTATATTCTAAAGAATTGACACAAGTATAAAAAAAACTATTCCACTATACATAAAAAATTTGAGTGTACCTAGCTGTCGTTGTGCAACTTACAACAATAAAATAACAAAAATGACGACATTAATCATCAAAAGCCTTTTTCAAAATCATAAAGGGTCTTCATATATGAACTATATGGAATTTGATTTTCGGAAAAAAAAAAAAGTGGATTTGACATAAAAAATGAGAGTTTAATTAAAAAATTTGCCGGCCTGAGAACCAAGTCCAAATGGAAAAGGCTTTGACTAAATCTATTCAACAAATAAATAAATTGGAAATTTTGGTTCTAACATGGATGTCTGCTTTCTGTGACGCGGTTTCTTCGAGACGTTCATTCAACTTTCTGCTTCTGCAGCCAAAGTACTATAATGGGGTTTGGATTAATGATCATGATAGATTGATTGGTTGAGGTTGCTTCTGATGATGGTGATGGAGCATTTTTCCAGAGACCGGTCCGAAAAGCAATCTTCCAGGGGTCTTAAACCCAAGCTGGACCGCCGGAACGCCCACAAGAACATCGACTACGACGCCGCTTCTACCACTTCTTCTTCTTCTTCTTCTTCTTCTTCATCGAGTTCCCTGTTAGTCAATAATCCTAGGTTTGATTATGATCAGAAAACCAGTTTTCGAATAAAAGGGATAGAGGGTGAATTCGACACCATATGCCGGACGCTTGGCTTTTCTGGGCCTGAAGACTTCGCCATCCCCACCGCCGTATGGGAGGCTCAGAAACCTCGTTCTTCGTTCCTCTCTTACCCCTCCTCTCCCCAACTAAAAGACCCCAGTTTACCAGTTAGTTTTCAGGCCAAGCTCGTGCTCAATGATGACGCTTTGCGCCCAAGTTTTGATATTGCTAGAACAAAAGATAAGGTACCCACCATCACTAGAGAAGCCGCCGCCGCCGCCGCCGCCTCTGGGATAAAGGGCCAGAGACCGCCATCTTTGGTGATATGTGATGAAGGGCCAAGTCATGGTGGTACGACTGAAGGGAAAGAAGTGATAACGGCAGAGTCTTTATCTGCTGCTAATACGGTAGGCCTTAATATGGATCCGACCTCTATTATATTCCCAAATGGGAAATTCAGAAGGAGTATTACCTCTTGGCAAAAAGGTGAGCTTTTGGGAAGTGGTTCCTTCGGTACTGTCTATGAAGGTTTTACTGAGTAAGTTATCTTTGATCTGTACTGCCATTAATATTCTAGGTTAACCTTAAAGGGTAGTCAGGCCTTACAGTACGTTAATTTCAGAAATCGAGATTTATAGTTGGGAAAGAAGCTGAAATAAATTGACCCTTGATTTGTGGTAAATTTGTAAATAGGTTTATAGTTCTCTCATATTTCTTCTTTTACATTCTTCTCTTCCACAGTGGTGGGTTCTTTTTTGCTGTAAAAGAGGTTTCTTTGCTGGATCAAGGAAGCCAAGCGAGACAGAGAATTTTACAACTTGAGCAGGTGTGAAGAATTGTGCTTCTTGTGTGGTATTATCTGCAGTTCATTTGATATGGTTTCATGCTTTAGTTTTGCCTGTTATGACAATTCCATATTTCCGTGCATTGTTCTCATCTTACTTGGTCCAGGAGATTTCCCTTCTAAGAAAGTTCAAACACGAGAATATAATTCAATATCTTGGCACAGACAAGGTATTTTCTCATTTCTGAATTTCCTTGTCTCTGTGGTCCCTGTAAACCTGTTACTTTGTCTTTTCATGAAGTAATTTAGTGCCTAGATATTTATATATTTATCAACGAATACATCAGATAGCACTGTTGCCTGTCCTCCTTTTGTCTGTTCTCATCCTCTTTTTCTGATTTGTTTCTTTGTTAATGTTTTCCAGGATGAGAGTAAACTTTATATATTCCTTGAGCTTGCAACAAAGGGTTCACTTTCTAGGCTTTATGGAAAATATGATTTGCGGGATTCTCAAGTCTCTGCATACACCAGACAGATTTTGAGTGGTCTAAAATATCTTCATGATCAGAAGGTAGTTCATAGGTAAGGAAGAAGATCTGACGCTAGAGGTGGTAGAATCTTGTGTATTCTATATTCAGGAAATTATTTATTCTTAGTTGATTTCCTTTCATATTACTCATTGGAATTGAATCATTGTTTTGAGTGTGGAACTCACAACTACTGCCCCTCTACACTTTATGTACAATTTCTTGTTGTTTTTTATTCTTTTACCATGCATAAAATATTAATACAAATAATTGCCGGTGTCTCGTTTATTCTTAGATGTGAGTACTTTACAGATGAACTTGTTAAGGTTAAATGTTTAATAGTTTAAGTGAAATGTTTGCACTGCATGAATCCTTTGAACCCCATCGGAAATATAGCCTAGCATGTTTAGGCTGGAGAGGGGAGGTTTCATTGGATTCATCGTCATCCAACTAATGAATTTGATTTTAAAGAAGGTGATTAAAAGTCAATTTTAGGGAAATGACATACTGAATTCAGTGAGGACTTCATTGCCAGCTTTTCTAGATGTGCTGTGGGAGTTTCTGCTTTTCTTTGTGAGATTCATAAATTTGCACATTTTTTCTGGAAGTTGGAAGTGACATTTAGGACTTCATATTATGGATTTCTGGAGATCTTAGTGATCTGATATCTGTCTGGTTAATTTGTCATCTATAAGGGATATCAAATGTGCCAACATATTGGTGGATGCAAGTGGGTCTGTGAAACTTGCAGATTTTGGGTTGGCCAAGGTTATTTTCTTGGATTCTTCCTCTCTCTATGTACACACACACACATGTATATGTATATGTATGTTATTCTCTCTCTTTATATTTTGGTTTTTTCTTTTTTTTTCCCTTCTCAGGCGGCTAAATTCAATGATGTTAGATCTTCCAGAGGAACTCCATTCTGGATGGCCCCTGAGGTTTGCTTCTGTCTTTTGATATAGAAATTTGCTAAGTACATTCCAAGTTGAAGTTTCCAATATTCAGATAATTGTTATCATTGGCAGCAGCAAACTGATTTGATTGATTGCATTAACGGAAAAATTAGGTGTACTTAAAACACCCAAGTAATATATGTGTAGATATATATGTGTATGGAATACTATCAAGATTTAATATAATCCGGCGAAATATTTCAAATATAGACTAAGGTGAAGAAGGATATTTGGGTGTTTAGTAGTGATTCTGGTTGCTATAGATAGCTTACAATAGAATGATTGTAAAATATGCATTTCCTGTGTCAATGACTCAGTTTTCCAGTGGCTACTTTGTGTTGAAAACATTCACTCTTGATCCTCTTGGTTCAGTAAATAACGTATACCCTTTTTAAGAATTTGAATCCATTTTGGTATTTGGTTATGATACCAGGGGTGTTGTACATGTATACTATGGACGACAATGCGTGATCCTATCGAAACAAGAGAAGTTATGAGGCTATATATGCCATTTTTCATCATTAGAAGTCCCTCTAATTACACCCTGGATTTATTGCATTCGTCTTATTGTAGATAAGTTACATGTGTGCAGCATTACATACTTCTCTTGTCTTTGCTTGTTCTATGAGATGTCCAATTAACCAATTCATTACCCATTTGTAGGTTGTTAATTTAAGAAACCGTGGCTATGGACTTCCAGCTGATATTTGGAGTCTTGGATGTACTGTATTGGAGATGTTAACTGGTCGACCGCCATATTCTCATTTGGAAGGAGTATGTCTGTAATCTTTACTCTTTTTGACATAAGGTCAAGTTCCAATTATTTATGGCATTTGGTAGCTCTTAGGTGACATTGAAATCTACAATAGCATGTAGGACACCCTGCTTTCTTGAAAAGGATGTTTCTTTCATTCTTGTTAAGAAAGTTGACAGGCACATGATTGTCACAACAAGAAATCCTTGAAGCTTATTCAATTGATCAATTTTGAAATGATTGAGAATTTAGGGATTTGTTTCATGTTAGATCTGTGAGTATTTTCCACAAGCGCATGGAAAATCAAAACATAATTGCTCTACATGAAAGTCTCTCCAGTATTTCTATTATGAGCTAATTTGTATCCATATGCATAATGTGGGTTAATTTATTTAAGATTATTGAATTTTCATATCGGCATCTTCTGTCTACATTATAAAGATAATTCTATGAAAGACAGCTTAGTAAGTGGTAATGGTTATCCAAAAACTCGAGTTTACAATCCAGAACTTAGCTTCTCAAATTACTTTTCAGCCTCAGTTTCAAAAGCCTCATGGAATGTATTTAGAAGGCTGTTTATACATCAAGTCTTGTATTTCTAAATCTGTTTCTGAAGATTGTTTGAATAACTAATCACCATGTATTTTGAATGGGGTTAAAAGATGCAGGCTTTGTTTAGGATTGGAAAGGGTGAACCTCCTGAAGTTCCTAATACCTTATCAAGAGATGCCCAAAATTTCATCCTCGAGTGCCTACAAGTTAATCCGAATGATCGACCCTCTGCAGCTCAGCTTTTGGATCATCCATTTGTGAAGAGGCCATTGAGTTTCTCATCTCCCTCTTCTCCATATTTTAAACGAACACAGTCTTGAAGCTTTCAGTCGAGATTTAAGCTTTGTATTATACAGGTAAATTCTCTACTGATGGTGATCTGATGACAGTTTCTTGATTGATGGTGCAAGTCATTGTGACCACATTTTACTGTACAAAATTACTGGCTATAAGTTGCACAATAATCTCCTTGTTGAGGTTAAATTTAGTGTTTTAAGCTATCATCACATTATCATATACATCTGACAGGTTTTCATATTTTCTGCACCATTTGAAGTTCAAGGACATTATGGTAGTTCCAGTGTCATTCAACTTTGAAACATAACATGGAATCTCTCATTTTGCAGGAGCACTCAAACATGTAGCCCTGCATACACTTTTACAATGCATGACTACCAAGCTGGCGTAGTCAAGAATCTTCCCGTATTTATGTACATATTGGATAATTATTGACATTTGAGACTAGTATGCTGCTGCATCACTATGCAAACAATATCTGCCACGTTGTTTTCAAGCTAAGCTGGAAAGGAAACTCTGTCTAAAGATGTGGTGTGGGCTGTTTCTAACTCTCTAGTTTGCTGCTTCAAGTGACTGCAATTGATAACTGGATACAAATGATGAGCAAAATAGTAATGGAGTATTATGGGGAAAGATGTAAATATACTCTATAAGTTGAGACATGCAAATAGTTGAAGCATGAGCAATGTTGTTCGAACAGTGCCTTGCTGCAAAACAAAGACAAAAACTGTCGTAAAGCATATTGGAGGTTAATTGCTGTATCTGAAAGTTAAAAAGTTTTGTATATATCTTCCCTTGAGGCAGTGTGGAAAGATACATATGGTCCTAGACACCAGATGGATTTGGTAAGGACAGATAATATGGGGATTGGAGACTTGGGAACTGCATTGGTATCAAACAGGACATAGCTGATTGAGGGAAGCAACTTCAACTTTGGCCTCTGGCAAAACAAATGCTACTAGTTAAGGTCTCAAAGTTAATTGATGAAGTTATTGCAATGTGGACTGTGGATCATGTAGCTAATTCTTGCCTTATGCTTGAAGCTGCTGGCTTCTTAGCGTTACACTCAATGACTCATGGATTGCTTGTTTTGTCGTTTCAGCAAATAGGGATGTTGCTACTCATTGGAGGTATGCATGGTTGCTTCAGTTAACAAATTTAAACTCAGGTTAAACAGTTGAATCTGAAGAGCTTGCAAGATATAGTGCATTTCACCTTGAAAACTAGCTTCACAGAGGGACTTCGGTTTAAGAGTGATTTGATACAGATGTTCTAGGTGATTGACTGGGTTATTTGGATCTTGATGGTGCAAAGTTTGCTACTTGTCTGCAAATATTTGAGCTCCAGTCTCTTCAGTTGGTGGAGTGTTTACTAATTGCAGCCAGGGATATTTACTCTCAGGAATAAATTCATTTTCCCCTCCGGCATGCTAATAAGACTCAAATTCAAGTGGATTCGAGGCAGACAAGCATTTGAACTGTCCCCTGCATTGATGCAATCATCAAAATGTGGAGGCTGTACCAAACTTTGCACCAATCCTGCAAAAGAGCTAGATGCCTGGAAGTCGTTTGTCGCGTTTAATACGAGTGCCATTTGCGCCACTTCAGTTGAACATCTGGTGATGATTGCTCCTTGTTGGATTGATTCAACTGCTTCAGTTAGCAAGTGGAGACCACCTGCTTCTATGCAACCATTAGATCTAGAAAGATGCCAATGTTGCAAAGCAAAGGTGTATTCCTGGGAATCATCCTTTGTGTTGCAGCAGCAGCAGCTCAGTGCTTAGTTTTCATGGTGGATACAACTGAAAGAAGGTTCTTGTCATGCATATCTGAGGATACTGATACACCATCTTGGGAAATTTATCCATTTTTGTTCTTCCTACATCAGTAAGGATACGAGGAAAGTAGGTGAAGATCAAGCATAACTGATAGGGCGTGTTCAATTGTGAAAATTTGATTTGTATAGTAAATATATTCTTGAAAGAAAATAGAAAAATCAGAGCTTTCTTTTGCATATTCTATTTGGATAACTGTAAAATATCTGTAATTTGTTTTGTTTGGATTTAGAATAAGGTACTATAAGAGTTTTATGTGATTTAAAAGAAAGCTATTTCATTAAAAATGCTTTCCATAACTCTAGCCTCGATTTATCCGTAGCCATGTTATTCATAATTTTGTAAAATTAGAAGAAAATAAGGAATAGGTTTTTGGAAAGGAGAAATATGATTTTTTATTGAATGAAAATAAATTGATATAAGAAGTATTGGAAAAGTATTAGTAACAAAAGACAATTTGAGCTGTTTAAATTTCAAAAATATATTAAAAAATAAAAAGATTGCACACTTAACGACAATTATTAGAGACTTATTTATAGGCATGACTCATAAAAATTTAATTGTAAATGATAACAAATCTTAATTGTAAGTAATAATTAGGTAACTCACTCTTACAGAAAATCGGAAACCAAAAAGTAACATTTTTTTATTGAAAATCTGAAATTAACAAGTAAGCTACTTCTATTGAAACTACCAACACTTTTTATTTTTTCTCTAATAACTGTCCACTAATTACATTATCTGATCTTAACTTAGATTTCTTGTGAAAATATGTCTTTAGTGGTCTATCAGTATCTCACTCTTGGAAACTTACCTTGTCCTCAAAGTGAAAATAGGGATGTCGTTGCTATAGTAGATCATATAATTCTCAACTGGCATCTTCAAAAGGACGATTTTGTTATAAGATGAACAATTTTATATCTGAGTCATCACCATGCTTAATTCAACGATGAGCCAATATCTTTTGAGGTTCCACATCAAACTTCTAATTGGAATTCAAAGGTAATAAGGCTGATGGATTGGTAAAGAATGGTCCCTTAGTTTCAAGTAGTGAGACATAAAAAATAGGACACAACTTGGAGCTAGTAGGGAGCTCTAATTCATACGCTACTAGACCCCAACGCTTGAAAATCTTGTAAAGACCAAAACATCGAGGCGAGAACTTCTCATTCATACGTTTAGCTAAAGAATGTTGCTTGCATGGTTGAATTTATAAGAAAACAAAGTCACCTACTTCAAATGATTTTTCTCTACGATTCTTATCCATATGTGCCTTCATCTAATTTTGAGCTTTAAGTAAAATTTCCTTTAAAACTTGTAATATAGCATCCCTTTCAATAAGTTGTTCTTCCAATTCTGCTATATGAGTATCTCCACGACAATAAACTTGTAACGTGGGAGGGTCATAATCATGCACAGCATGGAAAGGAGTAGTTTTTGTCGTTGTATGGAAACTAGTGTTAAATGCACAAGAAACAACGTCAAATCTTAGGCTTCTCACTTGCGAAGCATCTGAGATAAGCCTCTTGGCAATGATTCATAACTTCTGTTTATCCATCTGATTGTGGGTGGTAAGTAGTTCCTATCCGCAACTTCATCTGATTAAGCTTGAAAAGTTCTATCCAAAAGGAGCTGGTGAACAACTGGTCCCTATATGATAATATGCTTCATGAAACACCATGCAACTGGACGATCTCCCTACAAAATACATCAGCAACTACTTTTGCAGAATATGGGTGAGTCAACGCCATAAAATGAGCATATTTGGATAATCGATCCACCACAACTAAGATAATATCATAGCCATTAAATTTTAGTAATCCATTAATGAAGTCCATCGAGATGTCTTCCCATACACTCTGTGGGATTGGCAGTGGTTAGAGTAAACCGACTGGAGATAACGTCTCATATTTGTTTCGTTGACATATGAAATAGTTTTGAACAAAATGCTTAATATCATTTCGCATATGTAGCCAATACACGCCAGCAAAAAGCCTTTTGATTATTTTAAGAAATCCTCCATGTCCACTAGAAGGAGTATCATATGCATCAGCCATAAGTTTCTCCTTTAAGGGCAAGTCAGTTGGGATAACCAACTTTCCTTGAAAGTAAAGGCACTTATTCTGGCTAGAGTAATCAGGAACAAAAGCGAGATCATTTTGTAATTGAGTTATAATTCTTGTAGTTACAGGGTCTTGTTGTAGAAGTGCCGGAAGCTTATCAAAACCTATTGAAAAAGGAACTAATAACTGCATAAAGTGAGATCGATGGGATAGAGAATCTGCCACAATAATCTTCTTTCTAACCCGATAAATAATGGTAAAATCAAAGGGCAAAAAAATTGAGCAAAAGTCGTGATTGTTCATTAATAGCAATCTTTTGCTCCAATAAAAACTTTAAACTGTAATAATCAGTCTTTACAAAGAAATGCCTCTCGAGAATATAATAATTCCATTTTGTAAAGAAAGTACTAGTGCAAGTAACTCTTTATCATATGCAGATTTAAATCTATTTGAGAAAGAAAATCTCTTATTGTAAAAAGCAATAGGGTGGCCCTCTTATGATAAAACAGCTCCTACCCCTTGTGATGAAGGGTCACATTCAACGGTGAATGATTAGGCAAAATTTGGAAGCTTTAAAATAGGTACAGATGTGAGGAACTATTTGAGTTTAAAAAAAACTTCGGCAGCTACCTAATTCCACTTAAATGACTCTTTCTTAGTCAGCTCAATTAAAGGACGAGGTAGAATTCCATAACCTTGGACTAATCGACAATAATAGCCAGTGAATCATAAGAATCCTTTCAATTGCTTGAAATTTTGAAGTTGTGACCAATCGACAATTGCTTTGATCTTGTCTGGGTCTACCTCGACTCCTTGATTGGAAATGGCATGACCCGAAAATCCCATTCTCCGTTGAGCGAAGGAACACTTCTTTTTATGAGCGAAAAAACAGTTTTCTTGAAGGAGAGTGAGGGTAACCCTTAAGTGTTCTTTGTGCTGCTCAAGATTAGGACTGTATACTAAATTATCATCAAAGAAAACCAAAATAAATCGTTGAAGACACGGGCAAAATAAATTATTCGTTACTGACTGAAATGTAGATGGAGTATTGGTCAAGTCAAAGGGCATGATTAAAAACTCATAATGACCCGAGTGTGTTCGAAAGGCTGTTTTGTGGAAATCTTCAGGTTTTATTCAAATTTGGTGATAACCAGATCGAAGGTCGATATTAGAGAAAAAAAGAGGCTCCATGCAACTCATCAATATTTGGAATGGGATATTTATCAGCGATGGTGATCTTATTTAAACTCCTGTAGTTAACGCAAAATCTCTAACGCCCACCTTTCTTTCTTACTAGTAAAATAGGGATAGCAAACGAGTTGGAACTTGGACGTATTAACCCTTCATCAAGTAATTCAGTAACCAGACGTTCAATCTCATTTTTTTGGTAAAAAGGATATCTGTAGGTTCGGATATTTGGCGGTTTGGCATCAGGTAGGATATTTATGGCATGAGCTTGGTTTCGGTCAAGTGGGACTCCATGAGGTGTGTGGAAGATAATATGAAAATCATCGACCAGGTTTTGGATGTTAGGAATGCTGGTCTATTCATATATTGGAGTTTTAGGCTGTCTAATAATTTGACTCAATACTCCTTGTTTCTCACTATGGATTAGCTTTTGCATAGATTTGAAAGTTACTCCCTCGGCTCTTGGTTCCACTTCTCCCTGCAATTTGTACTTCTTTTCCTTGTAATTAAATATCATGAACATCTTACTCCAATAGGCTTGGACAGCATTAAGGGAGGCCAGCCATCTAATCCCTAATACCACATCAACTCTACCAATCGAAAAAGCATAAAAATCTTGAGTGATTGAGAGATCTTAAAGCTGGATCTCAACTCCCTTCCATAGTGTGTTACAGTTGATTGTGTCACCATTGCCTATTTGCACTCCAAAAGAGGCGACTTGAATTAATGGAAGATGAAAGCCAATGACTACCTTGTCCGATATAAAATTGTGGGTTGATCCACTGTCGATCAAGATGAGGATGTCCCTCCCTTTGATTTTCCCCCTGATTTTCATGGTAGTGCCTAATGTTTTTTCCAAAAATCGCATGCATAGAAATTTCTACCATCTCAACCACCGTGTCTTCTTCATTACAACGAAAACTCTGTCTCTCCTTCTTCAGCTTCCATAACTGCCAAAGTCGACTTCTTGCACCGATGGTCAGGTCCAAATTTCTCATTACAACGAAAACACGGGCCTTTATTCTTTCGGATTTGTTGTTCTCTTGTAAGTTGTCATGGAACAAAGCTAGCTACTTTTTCGCCCATTATCAGGTTCTTGACAGCAAAAGGTAATGTGTTTGTATTGTATGGAGAGTAAGAATTACCTCGAGTTCCCAAAGAAGACCCAGCACCACTCGTTTGACTTTTATGAATACCCTTTGTTAATGCAAGTTTTGCTTTTTTTTAATACACACATCAGATTGAAGTTCTTCCTTGAGACCATTTAGAAAAACTCCCAATAAACAGTGTTCTAGCCAATTAGATACTCGTGCTGACCTCCTTGCAAATTCTTGACGGTATTTTTGAACAATTTTGGTCTGCTAGATAGCACAAAGGTGCTTGTCAGGATTGACAAACTCAACTGGGCCAAAATTTTCATGTAGTATTCTAACTAATTCCTCCCAATCATATATGATCCGTTCATTGTTGATCCATGAAAACACATCCAAGGCTTCCCCTTCTAAATACGTGGAAGCAACATCAATTTTCTGATCTTCTGAGATTTGGTAATGTCGAAAATATTTTTTTACTTTCAAAATCCATCCCCGTGGATCTCCATTCTCAAATCTAGGAAAATCCATCTTTGCAAGGATTCTTCGGGGGTGATGATTTTCCCATTCAACATATGCTTCATCTTCTTCGGTAATAGCATTCTTTTTCTTCGGAGGTCGACTGGATTCTCCACTAAAGGTCTGTCGGTTATTTTGAAACTTTTGTTGTGCTACCTCTTCAATTCGATTATCCAACCTTTGCAATTGGGCTATTAATGAAGCCAATTGTTGTGGAAGGGCGTTGAGTTGTTGGAGTACTAATTCAGGAGACTGATTAGTTTCGGGTGAAGTTGTGTTTGGATGCTGGTGGTGGAGGTGGTTGTGGCACAGAAGAAGAGTTACGGGTACCGACGGCCATCGTAAAATCGTTGTGTCTCTGATACCAAATTGGTAAGATTAGGTAGAAAATAAAGAATAGGCTTTGAAAAAAGGAGAAATATGGTTTTTTATGGAATGCAAATAAACCGATATTGGAAGTATTGGAGAATCTCACAAACAACCACACCAGTAATAAAAGACAATTAAAGCTGTCTAAACTCTAATAATATATTGAATATAGAAAGATTGCATACCTAATGATAATTGCTAAAGACTTATTTATAGACTTGATTCATAGAGACCTATTTGTAAATAATAACAAATCCTAATTATAGGTAACAACAGGTAACCCACTTCTACTGAAATTCAGAAACCTACTTTAACTGAAATCTGAAACTAACAAGTAACATACTTTAACTGAAAATCTAAAACTACCAACACTTCCTATTTTTCCTCAAATAACTGTCCACTAAATACATTATCTGCTTTTGATTTAGTCTTCTTATGAAAGTATGTCTTTAGTGGTCTATCAGAGGCATCATAAGCTAAAGACTTCTATGTTTTTTTTGACTAAGATGTCTTCGTTTGCCTTCAAAATTGTTCTGTGTCTTGGAAATTGTTACTTTTAATTTTAAAAGCTTATTGAGTTAAGCACCAATCAAATATCCTTTTTTTAATAAAAATTATAACATTAGTCATTTTAAAAATAAAAATAGTTCAATAAAATTGGTGTTTTTCCTTAAAAACATGTAATAACAAGAAATTTTGGTTAGGTAAATTTGTTTAAGTCATTAATGTTATTTTAAATTCTTACATTATTTTAATTAAACAATATTTTTATTTTATGTCAACATATCTAAAAGTTAAAAATATATTATATTATAATAAAAATAAATTAATATTTATTTATCTATATTTTATTTAATTATAATAAAAGATGATGTAAAGTAATTTATAATCTTTTAAGTAGTGTTAAAATTTTATAAACTTTCAATGATGAAAAAACAATTTCTTTCAAAAATATAATTTTAAGTGTTATTATCATTTTAAATAAAAAATTTTAAATTATTATTAATTTATTATACATTATTAAACATCAATATTATTTTTAATTTAATAAAATAAAATATTTATATTTATATTTTAAATTATTTTATAATTTTAATTTTAAATTGGCTTTATACAAATTTTATAATGGTGTAATATGAATTTTAAATCATAAAATTTTCCTTTGATGACCGGTTCCATTTTTAAGACATACCATTAAACCCAAAATAAAGCGATTTTCTATTTTCTTTAAGAATTTTGGTATTTGTACGTTTGGGTCTACATAAGCCCAAATGATCCCAACTTATTTGGTAATTCTGGTCATAGGCGAGCCCACTTGTAAACCTTCTTTCAATATGGGTTCGATGGATACGCCTGTTAGCTTAGCCAATGGCTCTTCAACCGCCTCCGACGTTCACCTGAAATCTAAACCTCCGACTACCGTCGTAATGCCTACAGCCGCCGTCGATATGACACAGTTCGAATTGGACGAATCCAAGAAGAGGAAATCTAGCGTGCTACCTCTTGATGTTGGTACTCGCGTCATGTGCCGTTGGCGGGATGGCAAATACCATCCGGTCAAGGTTATCGAGCGCCGGAAGTTAAGTCCTCACCAAACTTGGTTTAAACACACTTCTAAAGCTTCAACACTTGATTTATTCAATCCTTACAC
>JAOXYD010000135.1:1861070-1898315 GCA_028565735.1 Pinacopodium congolense
AGGTCCTTAAGATTTTAAATTACTTTCATTTGTTAGTTTTTAGTTATTTTTGTCTTACGTAGACTAATGGAATACAATGTGACAGTATCATGTGTCTTAAATGTGTCATTTGAACATGTCTAGTTGGCACTTCATTAATCCACATAGTATAAAAATAATATAAAATCAACATATGAAAATAATTTGGGATATTTTTAGTCCTTCATCATTAAATATTTTTTCAATTAAATTATATAACTTTAAAACTTCTTATTTCAATCCTAGACCTTTATATTTCAGATTAATTCATTTCTTTCGTCGATCTCCATTAACAGAAATTTGATGTGCAAAAAAAAAGAAGAAGAGATACATAAACACCACATAGACATTTATTTAAACTTGTTCGTATCAAATATATTCTTAAACATTGTAAAACTAAATCAATTTAAACATATCCATTTTAAAAATCTCCATTTCAATTTACAAGTCCAAAAATTTCCATTATAAAATAGAATATTGTATAACAAATTTGTTCTTGTGATAGCGACTTGATTCAAATTTATCCATCGTAAAAATAGATAATAATAACTGCATTGTTTATCAATTTACAACTCAAATCTTACTTTTTTTGTATGTTACAATATTTTGTATTATTTGTGTTGTTAAGTGTCATTTAGAAGAATGCTACCTCGACATACAACTAAGATTTTTAATTTTGTACCAGGACCGGTGGTATCGACCTGAATCTGGTACGGAATTAAAGTATTCCGTACCAAATTCAAATACCGGTCAATACTGGCCGGTACCAAAAAATTTTTAAAAAGAAAAATATTGTATTTTGATCTTTTTAGGTTTAAAGTTAAGTTAAAAACTACACAATATAATATATTTATAAACTATTTTACAAATTTTATAAAATTCAAGAACTAATTTATAATTTTAAAAAATTATTCGAAACAGTACCAATATTAACCGGTATCGGTACAGTATTATTTTATAAATAAATTTGATACCAACACTAATATGATATTTAATACATTCATGATAATATATGATTAATCATAACAAATCTTATTATAAGAATAATATTATATTTATTATAATAATTAGAATATATTTTAATGATCGATATATTAATCGGCCATTTATTTTTTTCCAAATCTTTTTTATTGTACTTATTCAAAAGACACAAAGAAAGGCCCATATTCCTACCCTTCAGAAGTGTCATGAGCTGTGACGGCAGAAGATAACAACTTGTCCTTAAGAAGCACTTGCTCTGCTGATTCAACTGTGCATCCATCTACCATTGCTCTTCCCACCACCACTTGCGGCGGCGCGTGGTATTTCATCATGATTTCAACACTCCTATACTGGCTAGTAAACCACCCTAGAATCCTCCACTTCACATGGAATCCAGGCCACACCCTTGGCTCAACTCCTAAATTCCTCTTCTGCACGCTCCTCACTTACCTTTCCCTCACTTTCCTTCTCTTCCGCCGCCGTCCTTCCCCGGGACCCCATATAGTCAAACTAATCACTGCCCTCCATAGCCTTATCTTATTTCTGCTCTCCTTCACCATGGCCCTTGGCTGTGTGCTCTCCGTCGCTCTTCATGCTCCTAACCTCCGCCACATCGTCTGCTTCCCTCCACACACCCAACCCTCCGGTCCTCTCTTTTTCTGGGCCTACGTATTCTATCTCTCCAAGATTCTTGAGTTTGTGGATACCCTTTTGATCATTTTGAGCAACTCCATCCAGCGGCTGACATTCCTCCACGTCTATCACCACGCCACGGTGGTGATTATGTGCTACCTGTGGCTGGAAACCGCGCAGTCGTTGTTTCCAGTGGCTCTGGTGACCAATGCGGTGGTGCACGTATTGATGTACTATTACTATCTTCTCTGTGCGGTGGGGGTGAGGCCCAAGTGGAAGAGATTGGTTACTGATTTTCAGATTGTGCAGTTTGTGTTCAGCTTCGCCGTCTCTGTTGTAATGCTCTGCTATCATTTCGGAGGAGATGGATGCTCAGGCATCTGGGGTTGGTGCTTTAATGCAGTCTTCAACGCTTCTCTTTTGGCTCTTTTTGTGGATTTTCATGGGAAAAGTTACGGCGAGAAGAAGAAGAAGAATCCATGAGGTCTTGCTTTTCCCTGTTAATTTCGTTATTACATATTTTATTTGTTGTAATAAAAAAATATTGACATGTAAGTGATTTTGATTTAAAAGTTTAAAGATACAAAATTACTCAGAAAGTTGCATTTTAAATGTGGAATATCCTTCTATCCTTGGGGCTCTACTATCCAATTTATGAATTAAATTAAAGGCATTTAGTCCTTAATAATCAAAAGTAATCAGATAACATTTCTAATTACCAAAATTATTAAATTCAAATGAAAGCATAAACAATAAAAAGGATCAAAAAGCGAAATTTTTTCCATAATTTATAGACTACAATAAAATAAATGATAAATCAGATCACTATCAAACAAACCATATGCTCAAGTGCTAAACAAACAATCCCTTCCCCACACTTAAATTAAACAGTGTCCTCAATATTGGAAAAGTAAAGAAAATGCATAAAGTAAGGAAAGAGGGAAAGAAATACACCCGTAAGATATATTTGTGAAGTCCATCGATGTATTGAATTTGATTTGCGGTCTGAATTAAAAGAAAGCCAAAAACAACACAAAATAGCCAAAAATGGTGCTCCACTCATAGATAAATCAATAATCAGTACATCAGGAGCAATCCAAAGAAAACAAATAGTTCGAAGATTTGAACTGAAAAACAAAAGCAACAACTAACAAAAAACAGATAAACTACAATGCAGGATCGTCGCCATCCCCCAGGAAATTTTTCAAAATGGAATGAAATTCCACTCTTTAACATTCTAGAAGTGGAGGTCTTTGACGTATAGGGAATCAATTTCATAGGATCATTATCATCTTCACTTGATAAAACTTATTACCTAGTTTTTGTGGACTATGTCTTGCAATGGATCTAAGTGGTAACTATTCCAACCAATGATGGTAAGGTAGTACAAAATTTTCTTAAACAAATATTTAATAGGTTTGGAGTACCATAGACAATCATAGGTGATGGAGGAGCCCACTTTTACAGCAAGCCCTTTGAACTTATTCTCAAGTGGCTACACCTTATCATCCGTAGACAAGTAGCAAAGTTGAAGTAGTGAATAGGGAGTTAAATCACATTCGCGAGAAACTATGATTGGTTGGAGGAAAGATTAGGCACTAAAGCTTTATAATGTACTATAGGCATATCGAGCTACATTCATTACACTCATAGGTACCACTCCCTTCGATCTGTTCTATACAAAACATGCCACTTACCTATGGAGCTAAAGCATCGAACATTACACTTAGATGGTAGAGCAATCAATGAGCACAAACTATTGTAAATCAATGAGATGGAGGAGCTGCAATTTGATGCATATGAGAATGTTAAACTATATAAGGAAAGGGTGAAGAAGTGGTATAATGCTCATATAAAAAAAAGGAAATCCAAAATAGTGATCATGTATTGTTGTTTAACTCTGGACTTCATTTATTTCCAGGAAAGCTTGAATCTCATTAGAGTGGTCCATTTAAAGTCATCCAAGTATTCAAATATGGAGCATTGTAATGAGAGAAAAAAAAGGGCAAAACATTTAAAATTAATGATCAAATATGCAAGCCATACTTCAGAGGCATACTTTCACTTCAAAAGGAAGTGATATCCTTCCTTTCCCTCGTTTAATTTTGTCAAATTTGGCTCTGGTCTAGCTAATGCCCTTAACTTTAGCATGTTTTTATTCATAGTTAGTTTAATTGTTGATGTGAGTGTTTAATTAAGGTCTTGACTATATTTTTCACTCCAAGTTATTAAAGTTCAATAAATTACTGACAATATGGTATAGAGGCTTAGAAAGTTTTAAAAAAAATAACAATAAAAACTAAAAAATTAAATAATAATTAAAATAAATTAACAATAAAAATAAAAATAAAAGACATATATATATAATGTCACTCTAGCATTGTAGCGACAATGTTGCAAGGACCTGCTATTACTATAGCGACACTGTCGCTATATTTTACCTTTTTTTATCTTTTATCTTTATTTGTTTTATTACCAAAACCATAACTTGTTTGAAGCTTCCCCTCTCCAATTGCAACCCCCTTTCTCCTCCTTTTCTATTTTTCAACTCTTTTTCACCCAAATATTAAACATTACCTAAATCTTTCATAAGTCTTCCATCAATCTTGCATTAATCTTTAGGCTTCAATTGCTTTCATCTGAAAGTCACTCTTTCTTCTTTATTAATCAATGTTTACATCTTATTTTCCTCTTACCTTCTCTTTTGTGTTTATTTTTACAAGTTATGTGTAGTACTCATTACCACGACACCTAAGGGAAGGCAAGTCATAGGCAATAAACAATCTAAAGGGAAAGACCTGGCTCCCGAACAAGGAACCCAAGATATGGCTCACAAATTTGGTGTTCCTTTTCCAATATTTAGTTATGAAGAAGGTACAAAATTCCTACAGCTCAAGGGTAAGTCTATTGTTTCCTATAAACATTTAAAATTTCAGATTCTTAAAGAAGTTGGATTAGAAGACAAGATTGAGCAATTAGGTAAAAAGGTAGGTTGGGAGAATTCATTCATTTTGACTCAGTGGTGTTTAAAGAATTGACAATGGAATTCTATACAATTATTCAGTATGATCCGAATACTTTAGACAAATTATCGTTTATATTATAAGGAAAACCATAAATTCTCACTCAAAATATCTTGAACACCATATTTGGATTTTAAAACTCAAAGTCCTATAATAATCACCCCGACTTTAAGCTTGTTGCATATTGGAAGAAACTTATGGGATTAGATAATTTTTCTATTCATAATCCATCTGACTCCCTCATACTTAGCCACACCCATTTAGTATTCCATAAATTTATGTGTTATGCAGTTTTCAATAAGTTTCAAAGAAATAAGTGTTCAATTAGAGAACTATTTCTTTTGTAGTGTATATACACTAATCGCAAAGTTTACACAGCATACCACATTTTTCATACTTTGCCTCAAGCGATAACCAAGAATCAAAACTACCTAGGCATGGGTCATATTGTCACTTTTGTTGCTTAATTTTATAATTTTAATCATGATAGTATAACCCCTACAATTATTTAGTATTTCACTCTAACGCACTTATTACTTGTTGAAATTGTGGTGATGAATTCTTTCGTACTCCAAGACCCCAACACAAGAGCTAATGTGCAACAAAATATGATCATTGGATCATATTTTTCATTCCATCTAAAGGTAATGAGAGCTCTTCTAATAGTTTCGACGAAGAGCTTAAAGTGTGGGAAGCTATTTTATCCACCTTCGGAGAGAACCATAAAATTTTAGACCAATGTCTGAATTCCACGGATGACAAAATAACGTAAATGGTAGGGTTGATAGGGCAAATGTGCCAAAACTAACGTCCTAATAATAAGAAGCTTCTAAATTTTTTTCAAATATAAGAGATTCGAGTGCCATCTCCCATACCTTGTCCAACGAACACACCATAAGTTTTCTTGCCCTTTGCCTTGATTATTATTATTTTATTATTATTATTATTTCCATGTACTTTTTTCCCTTCCACGTATTGAGGACAATGTATAGTTTAGGTATAGGGAAGGGGCCGTTGATTGTTTCATGCATTTTTCTTTTGCACATTTTTTTTTGTGATCATGCATTAGTAGGTTTAAACTTACTTGAATTAGGTATATTTATAGTGTTTCATGCATTCTAGCATATGCATTATAACAATTTGTGTGAGTATATCAATGGTATGAAGTTGAGGGAATATTGTTGCCTTTAAACATAAATGGTTGAGACTGAAGAATTATTTATCTTATGGAACCCATATCTTGAGCGTCATTCCATTAAATGTGCACCTTAATTAACATAGTATTCATCTAGTCTTTCACTTTTGACACTTGTTGATTGCATTTTAAAATAACTTGGACTTAATTTGTTAGGCATCACTATTGATTCTTCACGAGAATGAATTGGTTCGAAAGAAATGGTGTGGGATATAATTGAAGTAAAGGAATTAATATTCAATTCATCATTCTTATTCAGGTGGAGTTCATAAAAACTAGGCTAAGAACTAGTAGCCATTTATGAGTCATGATATAACTTTAAAAAAGTTAGAATGACGCTCTAACCAACCTTATATGAATAAAACCAATTAAAGTAAAAATATTGGGGGAATTGTTCAAAGTAATAACAAAAACGATGTGCTAGTGTGAAAAATAAAACATATAGCTCTTCTTTTGATTATCATGAAATTTTCATGAATGATTTCTCATTGATAAAGTACCTTTCTCATTCATCACATTAGTGCATGGGTATATGTGTCATAAGTTTAAGAATAGGTTATTAATATCCTTCTTAAGATATGTATTTCATGTAAAGACCTTTAAGATATAGGCTTTATAACATAGATGATTTGGATCTCAGATTTTTATGTTCAAGAGCAAGAAAATTTCAAACTTTATATGCCATTGTTACATTTTTATCATTATCACATTCATATATTTGTTTCATTTAACTTAGGCCATCATCATGTTTGATTATATGTGATTTGATTTATGTGCTTTTGTTTTAGTTTTGTTTAGGAAAAAGAAAATGTCTGGGGATGTTGATAGGGTTACATTATAAGTTAATTATATAGTGGTTTAATGTGTTAGTATGCATTTTTAGGTTGATAATTCCATGATTTAGACTTGTTTTGATGCTATTATATTGATTAGATGAATTTTAAGGGTTGTATTGTGATGTTTATTGATTTTGGGCAAGAATTAAATCACATTGTGTGAAGTTGTAATTCAAGTTCAAGTTGAATTAACTTAGGAGGCACCTATGGACATAAAATGGTACTAGAACAAAGTTTGGGAGTTAGAGAATCAAGTTAGGAGACTCCATACAAAATAACACGGCTATATGACAATTAGTGAGAAGTGAACAAAGGAAAGATCAAAACAAGCTTAGTTGAAGAAACATATTTGGTATAGTTGCGTTGCATAAGGCATTAGGTTCCCTTATAGAGTTCCAAATGTTATGAAATTTTACATGGTTCTAGAACAACATGTTAGGAGTTTACATATAAAATTTCGTGATGTTTGAATGACTATAGATGAATAAATATAAAAAATATCGAGCATAGGTGAAAGCTAGAAAAGTTGACAGGGTGGGATGATGGGGAGTGACGTGTTCAATTCAATTTTTATGCTATTTAGGACAAAAGAATATGTGAAGAAACCCTGACAGGCACCATTCTGAATCTAAGGAACATTCAAGAGAAAAGAAGATCTTTGAAAAAAGAAAAACATTAAGAGACTTAAGCTAAAAGAGGAGTCATCAAAATTTTAGGAAGCTATCCAGATTTTCTAACAAAAAGGCCTTCATCATCTTCACTAGTTTGCCTTTCTTTTTCCTTCCTTTTGATGTTTAATCCAAATCGTGTTTGTTTGAACATGATTATTTGAATTAGTTTTCACAATGATAGTTGGTAAGCTAACAGGCCTAAAAGTATTAGATTAATTGGTGATTGAATATAGATCTTAATTACTTATTAATTGTCCTTACAATAGCTTCAGATCCAATTGCATTATTTAGGAGTAGTGATGTTAATAGAGAGGTTACAATTTAGCTTTTAGGTATTTCAATTGGGATTAGTTGATTAGATCTGGAGATAAGGTCATAAAATCATATGATATATAGCATTAAACACATTAAAATATATAGGTTAAAAGGAAGATAAATAAAGATAGAACAACCCCTAAATCTCCATTACTGAATATTTTCTTTGTTTTGATTTTTTCTACAGTTTAATTCATTGAATTTCTTATTTTGGTTTAATTTTCAGATTATATATCTTTGTTTTTATTTAGCAAAGCCATTGAGATTGTTAGGTGTCTATATTTAATCCCTGCGAGATTGATATCAGTTATATTATAAGTTATAACCTGTATATTTATAATGTAGCTAAGACTAGCAAACAACAATTCTTTCTTTCTTGTTCTCTTTTATGATTATTCTTATGATTAAAAAAATGATTAGGAACTAACTTTAATGTAATAATTATTTTTTTCTTGATTTAATCTTGAATTTCCAAATTTTATGTTAGGATTATTTATGGATTTTAACGATAATGTTTACCAAATGTTATGCTAATGTAAATATTGATTTCAATGCTTTGATTTGTGTATGCTTGTTTAAGAGACCACTGCATGTGATTGATTGAAAGATCCAATCATTGTATACTTATAAACACTCCATAAATAATACATCTTGCATGGAGACTTAAAGATTGCCTCACATAAGATGTTCAAGTTAGGTGTAAGCTTAGCCAAAATAATAGGTTCCCTAGAATGAAATAATGAATTCAATCAATTAAGAGGGATAGGTAGAACTTTTCCTCATTTATTGACTTGAATAAGATTCCATAAGTTAAGAGAGTGTTTAATTTACATTAAGGAATCTATGGTCACATAAATCTAGAAATTAAGCTAAATCAAGATGAACAATGAATGCGTACATATCCTAAAGGGATTAATGACCTGAATCCTAACTTCATCATTAGGATTATCTTTTTTTAGTGTGGTTAAGCAATTTATTTTTATTAGTTTATTAAATTTTCTTCATTAAACCAATAAATATCTTTTAATCTTGTTAAGCTAGATAGTTTAGACAGGCATGTTGCACTACAATCCTGGATTCGCTTTAGCTATTTTGCACTACGATAGGTTGATTTGCCTAATCATGTGTTATGGTATTGTTATTATGATTCTTCCATAGATTTAACTAAAAATTAGGAATGTATCATGCACATAAATCTTGCTAAGGATATTTTGAATAATTATTCGAATTAGAGGTGTATGATTCATTAAATTTACCATAATAACCCTTTTCATATTAATTCCTTTAAATTTTAGGTGATTGCCATTATCCATCTTGCCAATGATCATATAGACTCCAAATCTTTTGGATGTCTAAGTCTAGCCACCAAAAGATCCCCCAACATACAAAATAAACATAAAACTAATGTATAATACAAATAAGAAAGAAAATGTAAAAGAAACACAATATAAAAAATATTTGCAATTCTAGAGTAATTGACACCAACATGTTCTTGAAATTACATACAAATCCCTAACAACGATGCTAAAAACTTCTTGTTGGTTGATTCAATCTATTAATACAAATTAAATCTCAAATTAATAAATTCAAACACACTTTCTTTAGTCACTTTCCAAACCAACCATCACCACAAACATATCGATCAATAAGTAATAAAGTGGAGTATTTTTAAGACTTCAAAATATCAAACCCAAGGGAAAATGATGCAAATATTAGGTAACTTAAATTAAAATTATCTAGAGAAGCTCAAGATTGATAGATTAAAGGGTTTAGAATAACTAAATTAACCTAAAACCTTCCAAAAATCCAAGGGATTCCAATTTGTCTTAAGAATTACCAAATTGATTAATTAGATAAGAATTAGGCTTTAAATGATTTAATTAAGTTATTGAAAGGTTGAAATGTCTAATCTAGGGTCTTTAACAAATAAAGATAATGTTATGGTCAAGTCAATGCATTAGCTCTAATTAACTTAAATTGAAGTTAGGTAGTAAGCGTAAAGTTCAAGAATTTCTTATCCTAAAATCTATATTGTAGTACTAGTACCTTTATGATTAATCAAAGTTTTTTTCATTTATTAATTAAAACCATATTGTTTATTGAGTTTATCAATGATTAAAGTAGAAAAATTTAGATCCTTAATCATATTAACTTTATATTATATGTCCAATTCATGATAATCTTTAAGCACTCAAAATAAAAAAAAAGATTAATATCTAATATGTTATAAAAACACCATCAATCCATTTAACAACTTTTCCTTAGTAAGAAATTAGATTAAAAATCATATATAACATACAACAATCAAATCAACAACATTCAACATGTTCTTACAATATATGCAAATAAAGAGTAAGAAACCAAAGATTAAAGGGTTTAGATTGAGCCAAATAAGGCTTTAGAGTGATAGAAAGCCTTCAACTATGTTTACAAACTCTAGAAATCCTTTACAATAACCCGAAATCAATAAATACTTTACAGCCACGCGTATAATAACCTGATTTTGATGTGTTAGATGTTTGGCAAAATGCTTAGAGGCACTTCATCTTTGTATAGGAGACATGCTTATAAAAGAATTTGATTTTACCTCGATGAAAATTTCTTATTGGTTTGAAGCACATCAAGACCTATTCGGAAGGATCCCAACTTTTGAGGCAAGGTTGAATTTCATATTGAGGTAAATCATGAGATGCTTAGATAGGGTCCAGTCTTACGTTTGGATGAACCTTAAATTTCATCTTTAGTGTAAGAGTTCTTCACCAACTAATAGAATATTTCTTATACATCTTTTAGGCATGCTTTTATAATGATTATATTGTGTTTGATTATTAATTCCATATGATTTAAGTACATATCTGGTTTATTTTCAAATAAGTTGTTACCAAAGTTGTTTTGGATGATTGGCTGTAATTTATAGGAATTAGTGAGCATTTTGAGGAACTTTTGGAACCATAACAAATTTTAAATCAATTGAATATTTAGATCATCATGTTAGGAAATTCCATCCCAATCTTTAATGTCACTTGACCAGCTACGAATGATGCATTAAAGGAAGAATAAGAGAAACTTGGACAACCACTTATTTTGTGTAGGCGAATTTGGTGATGCATTAGATTACTTCTAGAGCTAAAAAATGTTATGTAATTTATTGAGGTGCAAGAACATCATATTAGGAACCTACATATGAAATTTTATAGCCACCAAAGCTGTGTCAGAGGAGTTATATTAGAAAACAAGAAGAAGGGTAGAAACTATCAAGACATCCACAACATAGGAGGAGACCTATAAGTTAGACCCACAACCGTCATATCTTGATAAGAGATATCATGGATTAGACCTATGATCATAAGTCTTGGCCATGGTTCCTACGTGATGCCTTCCAAAATAACCCCTTATATTAATGGATCTTTTTGCCTCCAAATAAAGCAAGGAGTCCCCGAGGAAGTTTTTTGAGGTTTTAAGTCATCTTTAGAGGGGTTTTAACAAATTTTGATGAAAAATATGGTTCCTGATAGCTAGCCATAAAACTGTTCAATAATAATTCCTAACTAGACCTTACTATGTAGTAGATGGTAAGCTCAGGTTGAACCTTAAGAAGCTAGGATGCACTATTATTTCAAATGTTAAACAGAAAAAAACAAAATGCAAGGAAAAAACTAAAAAGGAAAAAATAAAATAGAATTAACAATAATTTTAAAGAATTTGGCTAAAATTATTGCCAAGATTTTGGGACAATCTTTGATCCTCGAACCTGGATAGGATGTATTTTAGCAAAGGTGTCAGCCTATGGGCTCAAACAAGTTTTCAAGTCCTCAGTCCCTCGAAAGATGGTGAATCTAAAAATCTCTAAAAACACCCTCAACTCATCTCTAACCTCAAAATTAGCTCTATAAGTTTAATAGCAAAGAAGCATTAGGTACTAAGGAATAACAAATTTAGGCCACCTACTCACAAGCTCGAAATGTGTAACCTAAAGTATTAGAACTCCAGACTAGTTAGGTAAATTTACCCACAAATCAAACTAGTTTATCACTACTTTCGGGAATTTCTATGCGCTATTATATATCATATGCTCAACCTTAGCTTTCAAATTAGGAAATTACCTAAAACGTGATCAAGCCGAGAAATAATACATAATATTTCACAATGAACCAAAGTCTGAAACCAATCTAATCCTAAAAGCAACTATTCAATTAAAACTCAATTTCATTCTCAAAATTATCATCCCTTTAGTACCTCTAAGCCTTTAGGAGTTTAGCCACATGTGTTAAAATTAACCAAGAGAATAATTAAATAAATATAACCCTTACTTAATCAAATGAAAATAAGCTAGAAATTAAAAACCAAGTATTGAAAAATGAGAATTTCAAGCTAATCTAATTAAAACCCCTAACTTCTATACCTAAATTGAAGTTAATTCTAATCAAAATGGAAAACTGAAATTCAAAAATAAAAATTCAGCACACTAAATAACAAAAAAAATTGAAATTATTTGATGTAAAACCTTAGAACATGCATAAATCTCAACTATCAAGCCTAAACTAACCAAAAGCATCAGGAATAAATGAAAAACCATAAAATAAATCACCAGATATATTAGTATTCCATAAACACAAAAGTGAAAGATTAAGAAATAAAGGTCAAATAACTAAAATAAAATCTAAACAAAAAGAATAAAACCATTTGTTAATATATACGAATATA
The DNA here is from genome assembly GCA_028565735.1 of Pinacopodium congolense. Taxonomy (NCBI): domain Eukaryota; kingdom Viridiplantae; phylum Streptophyta; class Magnoliopsida; order Malpighiales; family Erythroxylaceae; genus Pinacopodium; species Pinacopodium congolense. The sequence continues at coordinate 1,873,447 of JAOXYD010000135.1, forward strand.
ATAATCCATGCATTATCCAATATATTCAAGCGTAAATTCAACCAAACATTCAACCTAAACATAATAAGCGAAAATGAAAATGCAACTCTTGTAACGTTAAAAACCACCAAAAACATGGCATGAAAACTATCCAAATAAATTTAACTAGCTATTGGAAATCAAATCTAAATTGAAACTTAACCTATGTCTCTAAGAACTCAAGGAACTATCATGAAAACAAGAAGAAAATGATCCAAAGCCTAGAGAGAGATTTGCAAATGTTTGACCCAGTTTTTCGGCTCTCTTTAAGTGGTTATATACATTGCCAATTAGGGTAAAAATAATGTTTATAAAAGACCCTTCTATCCTTAATGATTTTAAATATAAATGGTGGTCTGTTATAGAATTTAGTATGCATTGTACAAATCATTCGAACGGTCGAATAAAGATAGATCGAATAAAAGTTGATCGCCAAACCTTATATCTTCAGATGATCGAACTTCCTATAGCTCCGTATTTTCAAGTAGCTACACCTTTACACGCTCTAAATCCTAGTAACTACAATTTCTTTAAAACTTTGCCCTTTACATCTAAAACTTCATTATTTAATTTAAAACTTGTGTAAAGAGATTGAACCTGCCATTGAGTATAATATAACACAAATTGAGTACTTTTATAGAAAAAATGGAGATTAATTCAAGTGAAATAATATGTTAAAACATAGAAAAATTGATCCCTATTAGACTCCCCTATGACCATTAATTTCTATCAATCTGTTTTCAAAGAGACCAAATGCATACAATCTTTGACACTTCAGGAAACTGAAGTATTAAACTACTTGATACATACCATGATTGGTTTTCATCAGTACACATATAAAAAATTAAATGAAGACTCCATCAATCAAAGGTAAGTGTAAAACCAAGATGGATTTTCTTGATGATGTTCACTCATTTCACTTGAGCTTTTAAGGGTTAGTGTTTAACTTAAGGCCCCCTCTAGGAGATCATACTTCTATAGAGTTGCAAATTCACCCCTTCTCTCCACATAGATTACATGCTATCATGGATAAAAAAGACTTTTACTCAAAGTTGTAACAGAGTTGGGTTTAGGTGAGTCAGAAATGTTTAAATGTTTCTCACAAGTGTTCACAAAGTACTAGGTGTAGAGGGACAACCAAATATAATTATGAGACATGCATGTGAAGACAAATTACTATTTATAACTAACTGTTTCTACCATATTTAATTATTTCTTCTATTTTTTTCTTATTCTCCCTTTTTTTCATTTTTTAATTCTTTTATTTTATTTTCTTAACTTGATTAAAAATAAAAAATAAGGAACCAATAGTAGCAAATATATACATAACTTTATGAGAGGTATCTTTAAAATCATCTTAGAATAAAATGCAAATAAGAAGTCCCATGCTTGCTCACTTAGCACTTCACTATAGTTATGGTTGGGTAAGGCTAAAAGGTTTTTGGGTTTTAATATGGGTTGTTTAATTTAAGCAACAAAAGGGTTCAAGGCTTAAAGGGGATAAAGGGATAACAAATCATGTGGGTGATGTAAGTTAAAGTGTTGGAAATAAAAAAGGCATTAATCCTTTCCATATAACATGCATCTAGTATTTGTCAAACCGATTTAGACAAGTTCTAAAGGTAATCTTCATACGGAAGCATCACAACTTTCAAAGAAAATGAAATGATTTCGAAATGTAGTCATGTAAGCTCAATTTTTGATAAGCCTATGTTAAAACTTATCATGATTTCACACATTGCCTAATCACTCAAGTACCAAAATTTTCGCTAAGTTTATATAACCAATTACTTCAATCAATTAACATGGTTCACTTTATACTCAAGCAGCCTAGTTTAAATTCAAAAACAAAACTCAATTTCATTCCAACTACAATCCTAAAATTTCATCATTTACCACACATTATAGTAACTCAACTGTAAAAAATTTTGACTTACCCTACCCCTATATTTAAATTAGACATTGTCCTTAATGTTCCAAAACATTAAAAAAAACATATATATGAGGTTAGAAACAGGAATACTCCCCTAAAAGGAAGAGGCAGTATCAACTTAAAAAGAGAAATGTAAACTTTTTTTTGTATTCTTACAAACACATTACGCAAAAAGGTGTAGAACCTCATAACATGATGTTTTAAGTTTCTAAATTGGTTCTAAATTGTTTAAGGTTTTCTCTAATTCTTGACCCTTTCAACTAGTATTTGTGTCTTGTGGTCAAATCTACATGTAAACTCAAAAGGAACACAAATTAGGAATTTAAACATCAAAATATGGATGAATTCATATTGAAATGGATATAAAAACTTAATATAATTCAACCCTGTCACCTAAGTTCTTTGATTGGAAACATAAATTGAGAATTATTCTTTAGTAAGAGAAGAAACTATATGTTATTGACAATTTACTTCCACCTTAGCCTACTTCAGAAGTAACTAATGATGTTTGTGATAGATATTAATTTCATTTAGATAATGACAAGCAGGCAACATGTTTGATGTTAGCTTTCATGTCTCTAAAGTTTGCAGAGTAGGATAGAGAGGTTTGAGACTTTTCAGGCACCATATCAATGTTATATGGCACCTAAATCTTTTATATAGTTACACGTACTGAATATGATTGGTTATATTAAGAAATTAGGCCAATTTTTTTGATAAATTAGAAAGTAGATTAAGTAAAAGAAAAGAGATTGTACAAAGGAAAACAAAAACCAAATCTAAACTAGAACAGGTCAAAATAGTAGCCTTCCCACCTTGAAAACAAAAATTGAAGGGGCACAAACTAGCTCTAGCAATAAGAAAAAGAGTTCAGAAAGTATAAAGAGCTATAATCAAAAGGAGCTATAAGATAAACACTAGGAATGTAGGGCAGCATTCAGAAGCTAAAATAAAAGAACAAAACTAATCCAAAGAACTAATAGTTGGCTATCAAAGTGAGAGTTAGTTTCCTATGTTACATGTACAAGACATTGAACAGTAATTTATAACCCATTTTCCTTGTCTTTCCTCTCCTAAGCAAGTCTTTCAAACCTTACTTTTTTTTTTTACTTTTTTTTGTTTAGTAAAGTTGATGGGATCTTTAATTTCTTCAAAAAAAAAATTTGGAAGGAATTTCAGTTGATGAAGAATCTTATGGACCAGTGGTTCAGATTTAGTAGGAGAGGAGGAATTCTAGCAGTCAAGTTCTCTCATTTTTCCCAACCAGAGAAATGATAAAAGGTAAAAAAAAAAGAAAGGCTTTCATCTAAGCTAAAGCTTGGGGAATTTGGTACCTAACTTCTGTTATTAGGTACTATCCTCCTACCTATCCTCCTTCTTCTATTGAAGTGAGTAACCTAAGGGAATTTCTTATCAAAATCAGTATGTCGTGCTTATGTAGTTTTCTTTCTACTAGTGACTGATTGATTTTGTGTTTTGTTCCTAAGTTATTAACTATAATTAGTTTTAATAAGGTTTTAATGACCTTGTTATAAAGGGCTCTCAATCTAAACAATTATGTGTTTTCTCCATCTCTTTCATAAACCAATCAATGTTTCCCTTTCTTTTTATTTTTCTCCAGCTTGGCTCCACCTATTCTTACTATAGAACCTATAAAACAAATGTTAGAAAAACATAAAAATAGAGCTACAAAACTACTTCTCATCAGTGTTTAAGTTGAGAATTTTTGTAATTTTAGAGTTCACCTTAGTAGAATTGCTCCAGGCATCCATAGAAGTATCGTTGAAGGTACGATTGTTTCTTTCATGACATAGGTTGTAAACACAATTTGGAAGGATATTCTTGAAGAGGCTTACATCTATATTTCTAAGATGTAAAGGGTTGTTAAACCAATATAAAATGGTTTAGAGGATGGAAAGAGTTGTGAGACTAATCTGCAAGTGATTCAAGAAAGAAAGCTAAACTATTTTTTAGTAGCTACATTCAATAAATAGGTGGTTTATGTTTTCACAATAAACAAGGAAAAGGGGACAAAATTTAAGGGATTGGAAGACAGAAAAGTTATCCATAGCTTGAAGTTTATTAAGAAAGTCTAACGAAAGAATGAAGTTATGTCTTGGACTAACTTTCTTATTTCAAACTAATTTAGACTAAGAGACAATCAGGAGGGGTGACCTCAGCCATTTATAATTTAAAGCATTTGTGTAAGTCTTAAAGGGCTTGCTAACCATTCTAGTGATAAGTTAATCAGAGGTCCAGAGAGGGAGTTATGGCCAAAAGAGTGGAGTGCGCTCAAAGTTGGAAAAAGCAGGACACGATCTTGACCTATCCTAGATGACCACTTTTTGTCACCCTCATTACAAGCCACGAGGGTGACAACAGAGTTGACTCCTTGATAGGTCAAACTCAAGTATTTAAGTTAGGGGACCCTCCTTTCGACATATTTAAAGGCTCTGAACCCTAAGAGCCTCTAATAATCATTAGGAGATATACCCAAAGGAGGCAACTTTGAGGTTTTTGGTGGCATCCAAAAGAAGAAAACACAATCTTCCTTGAGAAAGAAGAAGACAACACAACAACCATTTTTTCAAATTTCTTGAAGTAAAGAGAAGACCTTTAAAGCTCCATTTAATTTACTTTTCTTCTTCTCTTTATTACCTTTTAGCATGAAAAGCATGAATGTTGGTAGATTATTTGTGTTTATGAGTAGCTAAATACTTTGTAAGAGTTGTTCTTGGACTATTTTGTTAAACTCTTATTGTTTTTTATTTGAGATATTTATTATTCTTATACCATACAATAATTAAAGAGGGTGAGTTTGGGCATTTGAGTTGAAGAGGGATCTTGGCTATTTGCTTAAAATCACCTATAGGAGTGCTTAAAATCTGGTTGAATGGTTAGAACAAGTTGGTAGGTCTAGAGATAACATAATTGATTCTAAGTCATTTGAATTAGGGTCAACTAATTTCACCTTGAGAAACGGTAATTAAGCAGTATAAAATCTTAGGTCAAGCATAATTGGATCAAGAACACAAGAGGGAAGAAAAATAAGGATAGACTAACTCCTAATCTTAAGCCTTGGTTAACAAATTACTGCACTTTGTCTCAATTAGTTGTTTATTATTAGTTTAGTTAATTTTAGTTTAATTTCCAGTTTTTAATCATTTGTAACCATTTTCTTACATAAAGTACAACATGAGTTAAGTGGTGACTATACTTAATATCTATGGTATCAATATCTGCTTCCTTACAACAAGTTACAACCCGTACACTTACAATATTATAGCATAAAACAAGTTAGATAGTTTTACATTACCATCAACATGATCTCATAGAGAACTGGTTGTATTTAGAAGATATTCCTAAAGTTGTGCTAAAAGAAAAAGTAAATAAAAACAACCCCTGAACACAAAGACATTAAAACTAAATACAAAGGCAATTAACGAACATAAAACAAATAATAAAAACACATCAAAGAAATAAATAGATGACAATAAAAGAAAGCTAGGTAGAAGATATATCAAGGATTCAGACTTATAATGTATCCTCGAAATAAATGAATTGCGATTAGTCTAAGATGCTATTCTATAGGTTTAAACAAGCTCACAAACCCTATGTTCCGCCACTTTTAGATTAGTTCTATATGATAGAAAACATACCCTTAATCACGCAGCAACATAGAACAAACTCTCTATATTTAAAAGCGTGATACCATTAACACATTAGAGAACGACTAGCCTAAGTCATAGTAACACAAACTTAGACTATGTAACTTAGAGAACTAGAATCCTAGGCTAAGTTGATTAAGTTCAATGATAAATTCAATTAGCCTATTGCTACTTATGGAAATCACTATGATTATTATGTATCACAAGTTTATTCCTCCCAATTGAATTACAAATTATACCTTGGATAGCCAATCCTAAGGATTAATCCTTAATTCATTTCGTTTAACTAGAATTCCAATCTAATCTTGACCTAAATCATAAAACCTAATTAATTCCTAATCAATTCTCACAATTATTCACCCAAAATTTCATCAATATCTTCCAACCCATACATAACCTAAGCTACCATAACAAAAATAAACCAAAAAACAATCTGAAAATACGCAAAACCTAACCTAAATGCAGAACACGATAACTAAATAAAGAAAGCAATGATAGAAATTAAGAAAACAAAATAACTATATTAATAAAAACCAAAGGTTCCATACATAAATAATAATACTCAAATGAAAACAATAATAAAAACAACACTGAAATGAAAAGAATAAAAGAAATAACAAGACAACAACACCTAAAACATGACATTTAAGGCAAAAATTCAAATAACAATGAAAAATTATCCTAAAACTATAAGAAACTAAGAGGAAAATGGAAAAAAACAATGAAGGCCGAGACTCGAATAAGTGGCTCCCCTCCTCTCTATGCATTTCCTACCCTTTTATAATGCGTCTTTAGGTTAAAATCGACAAAAGACGTCATTGTGCTCTCTCTTTTTTTGTTCTTTGTATTGTCACTTTATTCAGCCAACCAATTAAAGCGTATCACTCAATTAAACAGAGAGCATTAGTCGATTGATCTCTGGTCTGCTAGTAGCTCCTTCTCCAGCTAAGCCTTTTCTCCAAAACCTCTCCAAATTTGCTTTTAACTTGTCCTTTTAAGCCTTAAATTATTTCTTAAGGACCAATCCTATATGTAAACTAAAAAGGAACACAATTTAGGCATTCAAGCATCAAAATAAGGATGAATCCACATTAACATGCACATAAAAACTTAAGATAATTTAACCCTATCAAATACATCTAGACTTGAACTATTACTAGTCCTCAAGCAATGACTCAAACATTCCAGTTAAACAATCTCAATCTAAAGTGAAGAGCTAATTGAGTACAAACAAAAAAAAAACAAATCATGCCTTTAATCTATTTCATAAATCTCAATTCTTTTATAAGTAAAAACTTAGTGAATCGTATGGAAACACAAAAAGTTAGTAAGAAGAAACTCCATATGCATAATACTAAATGTTCAAGCCATTTTGCATAAGTAATCACATGAATATAGTCAAGGATGTTTAAAATACATAGAAACAAAACTAAAAGTACAATACAATTGGAGTTTTGAGCAATGTATTTTTGAAAGGTTATCTAACTTTTTGACGTGAAGACGAACATTTTTTTATGAACACCTTTGGTTACTAGGTTAGATCACCAATTCAAATGTTTAAAAGCACCGCTCATAACTTTAACATTATATTGGGTTGAAGCCAATGGAGTGGAGATTGTCCAATACATAACATCACAAAAGTAATGATACTATTTATTCAACAATAGAATCAAAGACTTTTTTAATCAACAACGCAAACACAAAGCTTTTTTTCTTTGCTTCTTTTTTCTTTTCTTTCTTTTCACTTTTTTTCTTTTTTTGAAAAATTATTTCAAACATCCCATTCCACAATCCTATGATAAACTATACAAAATGTACTTGAACATCAAATATCACACAAATGGAACACTAACACATGTAAGCACTCAAGACAAAAAGAAAAATGAAAAACTTAAGGGTAATAAATCATTCTAGAATTAATATTTGGTCACCAACATCAATTGCCTTAAAATACCGCAATTAACTATCAACTAAAAATCAAGATCCTTTTAAGATAAAAAATTCAAATCACCACTATTAGACTCACAATAACTCAAGGGAAAAGACCCACCCCCACACTTAAATTGGACATTATCAATAATGTCCTAAAATGACAAAAAAAATGCAAGGACGTGAGAATAAGAGTACTTCAATGGATTTGGAAAAGGCTTTATGAAACTTGAAAGAAAAAATGAAAGCTTCCCTCTTGAAGAATAAGGTAGCCCATCTTCCATCTACAACTAAAATATACAAAAATCAAATAAAGAATGCAAACAAAACTCACCAAAAAATATTTACAAAAGAACAAAACAAAAGTATACATATAAGGTGCCTCCTATCAAAAACTTTGTTAAGGTCATAAGCTTGACCATTGGCATATTTAATATCATCCATTGTCAAATGAATGCTTGAGTCCAATAGGAATCATGCTCAAACTCTATGAGGAGCCTAGAATAATTTCCCTTAGATAGGCTTGGAAACTAGATGATGCTTAGCTTTGCAGGTGTGGAACCACATTGTCTCGCCATCAAAGTCCAAGATCTACTCTTCGGTATATACATCTTCCTTCTTCCACTAGGATGGTCTCATTAATAATATCACCAATAAGTGTGGAGACTCTCCAACCTTCTTGACACCTTTAACCTCTAGCTTGCTCACCTACAGTTCTTTTAAAAACTTTACTTTTTGCGGCTCTTGCTCTTTCTTCTCCTCTTCTCCTTCTTCTTTCACTGACAAACTGCTAGGAAAAGTAAGTGAAATTTGGTTAGCAGTAATATGAAATGTATCACTTACCTTAAGAGGCTACGCACCCTCCTTCTTTTCTTGAAATAATTGTTCTTCCACTCGTAATTAGTCTTGCTCTTCATCTATTACTTCTATATAGTTCTCCATTTTCTTATGAAATATTCCACACCACTTTAACATCACTCTTCTATTGGCTAAGACCACTTGAAGAGACTTGGGCTTTTATGTTCTGAACCATATCTTCTAACTGGCTCACTTGATCTTCCAAATTCTTCAAGCTACTCCTCATTTTCTATTGGAATTGAAGGGTACTTGTCGCCAAAATCATTACGATCTCCTCCAAATACATCCCATTAGCTTGTGGAGGTGATGGTAGAGGTAAAGGGTAGAAGTGTGATTGATCTTGGTAGTAGCCCTGTAGAGAATCAAACTTGTACTATGTATCCTAAAAATAGGACCTATATAAAAAGAATAACCCAAAATTATGCAAACCTCACATACCTTAACTTGTTGGTCATTTAACAATACTTGCACTACTAAGGGTGTTAAATTCGCCACTAAATGCTCTAAGCTAGAAATAACAAAAGAATCAAATTCATGATCAAGATAATAAGAATAAGAACCAAACACAAAAGCACGTTGATAATGATCCATTGCCACTAAAAGATCTCCAAATTAGAAAAATCTGTTAATCTAAAACAAATAGAAGACAGGATGACCAAGAACAACAAAAATAACATCAGAAATAACTAAAATACAAGCGCTAACTCCCCAAAAACAGCACCAAAATTTCGGTGGGAAGCTGTCGTTGGTTAACCAAATAATAAAATACCTAACTAATCCTAACGACGTAGATAGGATAAGTCAAAGTTTATCCCACAGAAAATTGGTTACATTTAGAAGCTATTCCTAAGGTTGCGCTAATAGAAAAAGAAAATAAAAATAACCCTTGAACAAAAAGACATTAAAACTAAACACAAAGGCAAATAATGAACAAAAAACAAATAAACAAAAACACATAAAAGAAACAAATTGACAACACTAAAAGAAAGCTAGGTGGAAGATGTATCATTAATTTATACTTATAATTGATCCTCAAAATAAATAAATTGTGATTGGTCTAAAATGCTAGCCTATATGTTTATACAAGCTCTTAAACCCTATGTTTCACCAATTTTAGATACGTCTTATATGATAGAAAACTTACCCCTAACCACCCAAAACTTAGAACAAACTCTATAGATTTAATGGCGTGACAGTTTTAACACAGTAGGAAACAACTAGCCTAAACAATAGTCATACAAACTCAAAATATTTAACTTAGATAACTAGAATCCTATGCTAAGTTGATTAAGTTCACTAACAAATTCAATTAGCCTATTACTACCTCTGGAAATCACTTAAACTATTACATATCACAAGTTCACTCCTTGCAATTGAATTACAAATTATACCTAGGATCGCCAATCCTAAGAATTAATCTCTAATTCATGTTGTTAACAAGAATTCCAATCCAACCTTTACCTAAATAACAAAACTTAATTAATTCCTAATTAATTTTCACAATTATTCATCCAAATTTTGATTAATATCTTCCAACCCAAATACAACATAAGCTAAAATCACAAAAATAAACCCAAACACAAGCTGAAAGTATGCAAAAACTAACATAAATGCAGAATACGATAATTAAATAAACAAATCAAGGCTAGAAATTAAGAGAACAACAACTATATTAATGAAATCAAAGGTTCCATAAATAAATGAAAATACTCAAATGAAAAAAATAATAAAAGAAACATAGAAATGGAAAGAAATAGAAGAAACACAAGAAATCAACACCTAAAACATGATATTTAAGGCAGAAATTGATATAAAAAAGAAAAACTATCCTAAAATTGCAAGAAACTAAGAGGAAAATGAAAAAAAAAACAATAGAGGTCGAGACTGAAATGAGCAGCTCCCCTCCTCTCTGTGCATTTCCTTCCCTTTTATAATACCTCTTTAGGTTAAAATCGGCAAAATATGTCATTTTGCTCTCTTTTTTTTTTTTAATTTTTGTACTGTCACTTTGTTTCGTCGAATGATTAAAGTGGTTCGGTAGACTAAAACATAGGCATCGATGGACCGATCAGAGAGCATCGATTGACTAATGTCCCTTTTAGTCCTAAATTATGTCTTAAGGACTAAACTTGCATATAAACTAAAAAGTAACATGATTTAGGCATTCAAGAATCAAAATAAGGATGAATTCACATTAAAAGGCATATAAAATTTGAAGATAATTCAACCCTATCATACGTATACTCCAAATTTTATATTTCATTGTGATATTGATTTATGTGTTTATTGTTGATCACTTATGCAATTGTTCCAACTTTACAATATTGAAGTATTTTTGCCATTTGATTTACATTAGTATTAGAGTTCATTATGGGATTTACTCACATAGTTATTGTTGAGTGTGAAGGGAAAATGATTATTATAATTATTTCATTTTTGCCTTGAATTTACATACATTTAGTTTCAACTATTGTATATTCATTAAGTCACTGCTTTAAGGTGAATTTGGGCTTAGAAGCATCAGATTCCTTGAATCAACTTTAGGTTAGTTAAAATTTTATATTAAGATTAAATTTTTAGAATACTCAATTTACCACCCCTCCCTCACTTGAGTGCCTTTAGGACTAACAATGAGAATGAGCTTCTAATCTTCTATTTCTTTTACAAGTATCGTTATTTCTTTTCTCTTGTTTTGGAATAAAATTATTTAGGATGTAAATGTTTATGAACCTAAGATGTAGTGTTTATTTGTTTTTGTTTAATTCAATGTATGAAGTTCAAGATTTTATAACTTTGATTTATCGATGGAATAAATGACTTGGTTTGATTTCTATGTGAACATAAGTGTTAATTCCATGTTTAATTTTATGTATTAGATTGACATATCATCTATATGAATAGAGTAATAAATAAGTTATGAGCCTTGCATGGAGACTAAAATATAGACCTAAATAAAACTTCCAAATTAGGTGGAAATACAATTAAAACAATAGGTTCTATAGTTTATAGTAGCACTTCCAATTTCGGCGTTAATTAAGAATAACTTCTGATTAACCAGCTTAAAGGATAGGAATTATACAACTTGAAAGAAAGTATGATTCATTTTAGAAAGCCTATAGCCTAAGAAAATTTGGAGAATCTATTAATTGAAGATTAAAAATGAACAAAAACATATCGTAAGGGGATTATTCATCTAAGTCTTAGCTTCTTTGCTTGCATCCTAATTTAGTAATTTTTCTCTAGAATCCTTAATCAGTTATTTAGTTAATTTATTTCATTCTCAATCCACTTAATTTGAATTAGTTAAATAATAAGGAGAGAGAAATTAGTAATATTTCTTATAATCCTCATGGGATGACAATCCAGAATCTTATTAGCTATACTACAGTACAATATGTACTCTTTCCTATTTGGGGTATTGGTATTGTTAGATTGGAGATTTTGGATTTTAGTTTAGTTAAAACTTTGGGACTGTAAAGACCCCATCAAGGATAAGGAAAGAGAACAAGAGATAAGAAGAAAAGTAGGAATAGAGAATCTAGAGATAAAAATAGAGAAAAAGAGACAAAACAGTAATTAAGGTAGTTTAAATAGGTTTTTAGACCAATTTTGATTTGTTTTCACCCCTATTTGTCTATGATTTAGCTCTGTTCATGAGTTATTTTTATCATTTCATAGGTTTATGCCTAATTGAGTTTGATGATTGAAAAGATGAATTTTAATGCACTTCGCCAAAAATCAACAGCTAGCATATAGCAACGTTATTAATATCACTATAAAGTATTATTATAGACTCGAAGGAAGTCAAATTATCAATGTTGATTGGAAATGACACCATTATTTCTAGGATGAACCACCGTTATACTATGCATCAAAGATAGAATATTAATATGGGTCTTAACAACATTGTTATGATGCTTGTGTACCACAATTTATGTCAAAAATGAAGATAGAGTACCAATGGTTTTTTACAATGGTACTACTATTCCCTACATCTAGAGGCCATTATAGTCTAAAATGGTATGAATTAAATAAGGTTTGCAAGGGTAATTCAAGGAATTCACTCCTTAACTAAGGCTTAAACCTTAGTATTTGTCTTGATTAAAGGGGATATTAGTTAGCAAAATAAAGAATAGCTTAAAATTGTTCTTCTCTCAACTTTTCAATAAAGACATCAAGTGTTAAGTTTTGAATGTTCCAAGAGTGGATTCTAATAGATTAGAGAGTAGATTCACAATTATATTAGAGGTTATTCAATTATATCTCTTACTTTCCTATTATTCTGTGTTCAACATTTATTTTATCAATAATAATGTGTTTTTTAATTATATCTTCTTGTTTATTAATTAGCATATGTGGTTAAATTCCTATTAGCTAAGGTTTAAGTGTGGGGAAGTTGATAAGTATGCTTTTAGGTTGTTTTAGGTGTTTTAATTGTTTCTTTATGTGTTTTAGCTTTAGTTTATTTGATCTTTTGCATTATTTGCATCTTTTGATGATCTTTGAAGTTTTTGATTGTTTCTTAATTTTATTTGGTGTTTGAGGGTGGTGTTTGAGCTTCTGGGAGGGAATAGTTGATGCCCTTTGTTGGTTCATTTTGCAAGTATCAGAATTCCAGACTTGGACGTTTTATAGGTTACATTGATGGCTTACAAGACTGAATTTTAGAGCTTAGATGGTCATGAAAATTTGTGGAGAGGAAGATCAAGATGTTAGGAGTCTCAAATTCAAATTTCAAGTCAATATGAGGTCCATAGAGGTAGTTATGTCCAAAAGAGTGGAGTATGTTAAAAGTTACAAAAAGCAAGTCACGATCGTATGACCACTCTCTGTCACCATCATGACAGGCCAAGAGGGTTACAGGGGAGCTAACTCCTAGACAGATTAAATACGGGATTTTAAGTGTTAAGACCCTATTTTTGACATATATAAGGTTCTAAAACCTAAAAGCTCCAACATTCGTGAGACACAATCTAAAAAGAGGCAAGGAAGAGGTTTTTGATGCCTACCCAAAGGAGGCAACTCAATCAACCTTGGAAATCATCAAGACACATTAACACCTAGATTTTCCAACATTCTAGAAGTGAAGAGAAGAGCTTCTAAGCTTTATTTAGTTTATTCTTCACCCTCTTTACTACTTGTTTGCATAGGAAACATGATTGTCTATGGATTTATTATTGTTATGAGTAACTAAATAATTTGTAGGAGTTTTTCTTGAATTATTTGTGAAACCCTTGCTTTTTGATTCAAAGATATGATGCTTTATGATATTTATTAAGCTTATACCATGCAATACACCAAGAGGGTGAGTTTGGGCATTTAAGTTAGGTAAAGAAACGAGAGTTGGCTCCCAATAGACTTATAAATGTTCAGGTTTTTGAAAGTAGTTAAAAAGAGATCTTGGCTATTTGTTAAAATTACATATAAGATTCCTTAATATCTAGTTGAATGATTAGGAAAAGTTAGTAAATCTAGAGATAGTATAATTAATCCTAATCTATTTGACTTGGGATAATTAATTGTGACTTGAGTGAGGGTAATTAAGCATTAGAAAGTCTTAGGTCGAGCAAAATTGAATCAGGAATGCAAGACGGAAGCAAAATAGGGATAGAGTAATTCCTAATCTTAAGCTTTAATTATCAAATTCTTGCACTTTATCTCAATTGGTTGTTTATTGTTTATCTTATTATTTTATTATTTTATTTTATTTTATTTTTTATTTTTTATCATTTACAACTATTTTCTTAAACAAAGCTCAACATGAATTAAGTAGTGTCTAAACTCAATCCTTGTGGGATCGATATCCATTCTTTACTACAAGTTACGACCCATATACTTACGGTTTTGAGCTTAAAACAACTTTGCTAGTTTTGAGAAATCGTCAATAAGTTTTTGGTGTCATTGCTAGGGATTGATTGTTTGGCATCGTATTTAGTTTGGATGACTTTTATTTAAGGGTTTTTGATACTCTTCCTTGTGTACTTTCAGGTCTATGAATACAAAGAGCACAAGTTGGTCCAACGAGCTTAGTGATGCAAGGATTTAAGGAACAAAAAGAGATGATTCTGATTGACACTGTGACAGCTTTTCAAGCACAAATTTCAGCTTTTACCAAGAAAATAAGGAACTTACAAGGTACATCTTCTTTTTTATTAGAACTTACAAGCACAAATTGTCTAAACTCAATTCTTATGTTTTGTTGCTTTTTGGATTTTTTTGCCTTGTGATTTTGTTTTTTCTTGTTTGTTTTTGGTGATCCTATTCATACATTGAGGACAATGTGTCTTCAAGTGTGGGGAGGTATCTTTTGTTTTTATTCACATTTTGCATGTCATCTAGGATGCATCATAGGCTTTTAGTACTAGTTTTTCATGTTTGCATGTCATATTCCCTGCATTTAAACCTTTTTAATGATGTGTTGCTATGAAATTCTATCATAGTAATTAGAATAGGATTGAGTTTCATGCTTGAAGCTGAATTAGGCCACTGGGATAGGAGGTGAATCAAGTGGATTGACTTAAATAGTTGGTTACATAGGCTTACCCAAAAATTGATATTGGATTGATTAAATGATGTATATAAACATATTAGATCTTCAATTAAGCCTAAGTAAGGAGTTGAGCCTATATGACTCTATTCCAAAGTCATTTTATTCTTTGTGTATGTGATACTCTCAAAGGTGGTTACCTCTAGAACTTGCTTTGAACCAATTTGAATCCACTAAATGCATGCTAAATATAAGTGATCAAGGCCCTCTTTCTTTTAACCTTTAGCTTAATGACCAACCTATGTCATGGTCCTTTGAAAACCCCTTTAATCCTTTGACCTTTTTGTTTCATGAAGAAAACACCCCATTTTAAAACCTTAAACCCCATTAGCTTACCCAATCACAAATTCAATAGAGTCATAAGTTTGCATTAGTTTGGGATTTTTTGCTACAATTTTTTATGAGATGGTTTGAGTAGTTTTTAGTACTTCTACTCATCAAGCACATTACGTTTAGCTACTGTTTTGATTATTTTTTATTTATTATTGTTCAAAAAAAGAGGGAAGCAAAATAAGGATAGAGTAACTCCTAATCCTAAGCTTTGATTATCAAATTCCTACACTTCATCTCAATTGGTTGTTTATTGTTAGTTTAGTTTGTTTTATTTTATTTTACTTTATTTTCTAGTTTTTATCATTTACAATTATTTTCTTAAACAAATCTTAACCTAAATTAGGTGGTGTCTAAACTCAATCCTTATGGGATCGATATCCGTTCTTTACTACAAGCTACAACCCATATACTTGCAATTTTGAGCGCAAAATAAGTTTCATAGTTTTGTGAAATCGTCAACAGAAACTAAAAGAAAAACGGAAAAAAAATAACAATAGAGACCAAGACTGAATTGAGCGGCTCCCCTCCTCTTCATGCATTTCTTGCCCTTTGATAGTGCCTCTTTAGGTTAAAAATAGCAAAAGATGACATTTCACTCTCTTTTCTTTTTATTTTTGCACTGTCACTTTATTAGGTCGAACGATTAAAAGGGTTTGGTCGACTGAAATACAAGCTTCGATCGACTGAATAGTGAGCATCGATCCACCGAAAAGAGAGCATCGATCAATCTATCTTTGGCCTGCTAGCAGCTTCTTCTCCATCTATGCCTTTGCTCTAAAACCTCTCTAAATTTGCTCTTAACTTGTCCCTTTTAGCCTTAAGTTATGTCTTAAGCACCAAACTTGCATGTAAAGTAAAAAGGAACAAAATTTAGGCATTCAATAATCAAAATAAGGATGAATTCACATTAAAATGCACATAAAAATTTAAGATAATTCAACCCTATCATGGGTATACTCCAAATTTTATATTTCATTATGATAGTGATTTATGTGATTATTGTTGATCACTTATGCAATTGTTCCAACTTTACAATATTGAAGTATTTTTTCCATTTGATTTACTTTAATATTAGAGTTCATTATGCAAGGGATTTACTCACATAGTTATTGTTAAGTGTGAAGGGAAAATGATTATAATAATTATGTAATTTTTTCCTTGAAATTACATATATTTAATTTCAATTATTGCATATTCATTAAGTCATTGCTTTAAGGTGAATTTGAGCTTAGAAGCATCAGATTCCTTGAATCAACTTTAGGTTAGTTAAAATTTCATATTAAGATTAAATTTTTAGAATACTCAATTTACCACCCCTCCCCAACTTAAGTGCCTTTAGGACTAACAATGAAAATGAGCTTCTAATCTTCTATTTCTTTTACAATTATCGTTATTTATTTTATCTTATTTTGGAATAAAATTATGTAAGTTCTAAATATTTATGAACCTAAGATGTAATGATTGTTTGTTTTTGTTTAATTCAATGTATGAAGTTTGAGATTTTATAACTTCAATTTATCTGTGGAATAAATGACTTGGTTTGATTTCTATGTGAATATAAGTGATAATTCTATGTTTAATTTTATGTATTAGATCGAGATATCATCTATATGAATAGATTAATCCATAATGAATGAGTCTTTCATGGATACTTAAATATAGACCTACATAAAACTTCCAGATTAGGTGTAAATACAATCAAAATAATAGGTTCTATAGTTCATAGTAACCTTAGTAGTTGTCTCAATTAAGGGGGATATTAGTTAACAAACTAAAGAATAGCTTAGAATTTTTATTCTCTCAACTTTTCAATAAAGACATCATGTGTTAAGTTTTGAATGTTCCAAGAGTGGATTCTAAAAGATTAGAGAGTAGATTCACAATTATATTCGAGGTTATTCAATTATATCTCTTACTTTCCTATTATTCTGTGTTCAACATTTGTTTTTATTAATAATAATGTGCTTTTTTAATTATATCTTCTTGTTTATTAATTAACATATGTGATTGAATTCCTATTAGCTAAAGCTTGGTCAGTAAAAGGATTCAATATTGTTTATATGTTTTCTCTTATGGTAATGATCCTTGTTTAATTAAGTTCATAATTAACTATCATAAGGAAAGGAAAAGGGAAACAGAGAGAGATAGGGAAAGTAGAGGCTAAAATTTTGATTTCTAGTGCAACTTCAAAGCTTCTCAAGGTTGATTAAACTTAGAAGTATCAAGGCTACAAAGGAAATTACTACAAATCTATCTAGTCACCTAATATAGCATACTTTTCTAGAGGCAACAACATGTTGTTGGCATTAAATCCATGCTATTGAGTAGGTATCTTTTCTCTTTCTTTATTTCCACATGCCTTTGTTTGTTTTTCTCTTCAGTAATAAGGATATGAAATAGTTTTTATATATGTTATCCTAGCATTTAAAGAATTTCTATTGGCTATTTGGTTTCCGTTGCCAAAATGCAACCTATTATGTAATGGAACTATTTTAGATATATATCTATATATATGTGTGTGTGAATAGCGAATCTGATTAGTTCATGTTAGATCATGTCACTTTGTTAGTGTCATGCAGTTGTCCAATGAATACAAAATTTGCATAAAAGAAAGTCTAGTCTATGTTATAGGAGGCCAATAACTCATTAATATAGAAAAAATTTTAAACATCAAATATTCAACCATTTAATATCATGAAAAATAGTATATATATGTAGACAATGATTCCTCAATCCCTTTGCTATTTATTAAGTTTTTTACGACATTGATAAGATTAGCCATATGACTGTGTCAAAATTTAATATCCCTTTTGAGAGTTGTTTAAATTATTTATATAGGTTTGTTAATTTCATATCTATTAATGCTTTGAAATTTTTTTTTCAGTAACACCCTTTTCATGGAATGCAAGTGAAAATTGTAATGACAATGACAGAGAAATTGAAAGCACAATATCCCTTTTTTGAATTGATTTAGATGTATGGCTATCACAGGTTACCAAATAATAAATGACTAACTTCCTACCTATGCAGTAGGGTAAGTCGGGATTAATCCTATAGAGAACTGGTTATTATCAACACTATTTCTAATGATGCACAGATAAAAATAATAATAAAATAAACCCTCAATTTGAAATTAAACTAAAAATAAACAAAAAATACTAAGGAAATTAATAACAATAAAACACAAACACAAACACAAATTATGAATAAGAAAATAATAATAATGTAAAGCTAGATAGAAAATATTTCCAGGGCTTAAGCGTGGCATTACTATTCGTCATTGAAACTATGAAAATTCTATTACTATTCATCATTGAAACTATGAAAATTGTTTTCTAGCAAAGATGTAAGCCTATAGATGCCAACAAGATCTTTCATCCTAAGTTCCTCCAATTATAGGTAAATATAACGAGTTTTGAAAATATCCCTAACTACGTGATAACCTACCATCTAGATTTAATAACATAATAGCATTAAGGACTAAAGAACAACTAACTTAATCTGTAATCTCATAAGCACAGATATTCTAACTTAAAGAATTAAAACCCTAGACTAATTGATTAACTTTTACTTATAAAATCAATTAACCTATTGCTACTTTCAATATTAGTTAATGACAATTACATACCACAAACCTATACCTAGCATTCGAATTAGAAATTACAAATAGGGTGATAAAGCTTATGAATAATCCCTAATTCTTGACATTAAATTAAATTCTTAATTTAGCCTAAGTATAGAAACACAATATCTATGAAAATTCAATTCTATTCTCACAATTGTATTCCCATCATCCCTTTAATACCTTATAATCCATAAAAATTTACCTAGGCATACTGAAATTAATAAGAACAAAAAATAAATTCATAGAAAAGATACTCAATAACCAATAAAAATAATGGAAATGAAAATTTAGCTATCTATTAAATAATATTCAAAGCTTTTCATAACTATTCAATCTAATCCATTGTAAAAGAATAAATAAACTGGAGTAAAAAAAAATAGCAACAAAATAGTAGCTAAATCCAACAGAATGTAAGCTTTAATCTATCTAGAACACAAAATAAACAAGTATTCTCTAATTACAACTCGAAGAAAAGCTTAAAACACTAAAAACAAGAGAAAAGATGAAGTAATGCGTGGCTACCTAAAATGGGTAAAGAGGATGAAAAAAGGGTTTACTCTTAATCCTTAAATGTGTCCTAATTAACGTTTGTGATGTGGCTTGGAGTAATTATCATGATTGACCTCAAATCTAATGGGAAAAACATTTATAATGTGTTAAATGGCACTTAATAGTACTTTAGTGACATCATACATAACCTGTCATTGAAGGGTCTGATACTCAACTGTCGATGGTGACTCTAGGTAGTTCAACTACATTGTTGATACTTGACGTTAAACTCCCAGAATCTGATGCTTTTTCCAATCTTTTCCAAATCACTTCTAAACTTGGTTTTTTCTCCTATAATGTGTCTCTTTACTTCAAAACCTCCTTTCAATTGATAATAGACATAATTTAGGTATTTTGACATAAAAAACTAGGGTGAAGCCACATTAAAACATATATGAAAATTCATTAAAAATGTACTCTTATCATTTAGCCATATTCTTTCCCTCATAATATTTGCAAATTGTATGGATATATTGTGCTTTAATAGCTTATTGGTGTTTAAAAAAATGCTAAAATTAGTAATGTATTATTCTTACCTTTTAGTTTACAAGTTTTAATCTTTGGTCTGATTACAAGATCTATAAAAGGGAATCAATACAAAACATTTTTATTAAACTAACTAGTAATAACTTAGCTTATGTTTAGAAGCTACTTCAGTGATATTTCTTACTTACAACTTTCATTTGATGAACACTAGTACTAATTTAGACACGTCTCTTTTAGAGCTTGCAATTTTATTTTCCCATCAATTTTCTCTAATATTGTATTGTTCATCTAGTCTCATTTGACTTTCATGATACCTAGAAAAATTATTTATAATTGGTAGATCATTAATGAAATTTCTATTTGGGGAGCCACCTTTGCATCAATGGAGTTTTTTGGCACAAAAACTAAAATTTTAAATTTAAATTACTACTAGAATATTATGTCAAAATGGACTATGGTCAAGTGGTGGTATTGAATTTTTTATCAAGTGGTAGCATGCCCTACATATAACGATAACTTGGATAGATATTGTTTATTTTCAATCTTACATTTATTCATTTTAAAAGAACACTTCTTCTTAGAGATGTGACTAAAGGATGATATGATAATTGCTAGTGACACATTTCAAATATATTTCTTAAAAAGATTAATTCTTTTACGAAAAGCTATCTTTAGATTAAGAAATTGTTAATGAAATATGCTTATGCTTTTTATAATTTGCAAGATTATCACTGTATTGCTAGGGATGTGTTTGACACATCCTCAAGATAACCTTATAGAATTTTCATTAATATGGAACTTTCATGATGCTTGTGGATTAAAAAAAAGTAAAATATCAAATTAGAATCTAACTAAAACTGCATATATAGTAGTTTGAAAGAGAGTTGTTAGTCCCTATGACACCTAAGAAGGGAGGTGAATTGAATGTAATCAAAATTTCTAAGGCTCTTGCTAATTTTAAATTTCATCATAATTCAATTGTAATGTGATGATGATGATGCCAAAATATTTCAATTATAAATACAAAAATTTTCATAACTTGGAGATAGTAGGGAAGAGAGATTGTAAACTAATTTTTATAGTGATTCGGTAAATAAATCTTTTCCTACATCCATTCTTCAAGATATTTTTTGAAATTCCATTATAATCTATTTCCACTTGGGTGAAGAGATACCCTTCTTACAAACACTCTTTGTTATAATATGAAGAGGAACCTTACAATCTTCCTTCAATGGGTAAAGAGTAACTCTTTACATTCTTCTTTTTAATAGGTAAAGAGCAATCATATACAATCTTCATTTAGGGTAAATAGTAACTCTTAAAAGTACTTTAATATCAAATCCAACACAAGAATACACAACCAAATCTCTTACTTTATTAACATAAACTCAAGGGCTCAAAACTCAATATGAATCAAATGAATGCAACATAGCACTTTGAATATGTTCTTTTAGCTCTCTATAGTCATCTCAAATTTTCTCAAACCAATAAAGACTTACTAACATCTTCAATAAGCTATTGATCATTTATTTATAAAAGTAGGACACTAAAAAAATTTTTACTCACACTCATATATCTATTAAATACAAAAGCTAGCCATTGTGATAAGCATAACAGACACATTAGTTGACTGGTTTGGTATATTAGTCAACTAATCTATTGGGTAAATTAGTCGACTAGTCTGACACATTAGTCTACCAATAGCCCATATCATTTAACCATTCTAACAACCAATTAGATACCTAAATTACATTTTTACTTACATTAATCGATCACTTATATATATATTGATCGACCAATGTGCTGTAGTAATCAACCATCCTATTAAATAATGAGGTATACAGACTCATTACAAAAATGTTTTGAAACTTGTTTTAAAATATTGACCGACTACTCCACTATATTAGTCAACCAATATACAGTAGACCTTAATATTAATTGACCAATAAACCATATTCGTTGACCTATACACCTAGAATTCATTTTTAATCCTTTTCTAAACTTTTAAAACCCATTCGTTTTCTAAAAACGTTACTTAAATGCCTTCAAAATGTTTCTTAAAAATGTTTTAATCCATCAAGAGAATTTTCTTCAAAAAATTTCCTAAAGTTTCTTCTTAATTATGAAATACTATATGCAATATTCCCAAATATAAATGATCATAAAACATTTAAGGTCCTAAAGCATTAAGACGACTAAGACAAGACTTATAATAAAATTACATCAATTAATCTATTCAAATTTAGCTTCCTTGGTCTTTATCTCTACTTCAATTGAAAATGTGTTTACTTTACCATTTTCATTTTCTTCATCCTTTCAATACTTCAAATTAAAAGTAATTACTAGTAATTTTTAAGTTTTAATATCAAAATTATAATTTAAAACTTCACTTAATTCAATAATAGTGAAGCTTTAAAGTGTACTGTCAAAAATTAAAAGTGTTTGACTATATGATATTCTACTCATAGCCTTCTATGGCCATTTCCACATAAAACAAAATAAAATAATCAAAACAAATTTTGTTTTATATGAAGATAGTCATAGAAGGCTACCAATAAATTACTATATATTTTCTCCCAGATTAAAAATCAAAGATTCAAATTCATTCATTGTCATGAGGGATCACAAAACCATAGCTTTAATAAAAGAATCGCAAAAGCAACTTATTTGAGAAAAATGCCCAATCTTTATAATCACCTAGTTATTCACTTCTTTTTATTATGAATTCTTTGTTAGGTAGAAATCTAACCTCTTTAAATTTCTAAATTGTGATTACTCTACATATGCTACTAATCTAGTTTCTTTTTTGTGTATATAAATGACATCTTCTTCTAAAAGAGAATATATATATATATATATATGTAACCCAAAAAAACTTTGTTAGAAGCATAAGTTTCACTTCTAAACAGGTTGTTGGGTATTTTGGAAGTTTTGTTGATTTTATAGAGAACGCATGTGATTTTCTTTAGTTCTGTTAATAGCTAAGGTGTTGTTTAGTATCAATTTAGTTTTAAATTTTTGTTTCTTATTTTTTAAAACACAGAAATTCAAAAAAATAGTACATAAACTCAAAAAAATAACACACTAATATAGTACAAAAATTTTAAAAAATATAGAAATCGAAAATAATACACAAAAACTAATATAAAAATAGAAAAAATACAATTAAAAATCATAACCAACAAAAATATCAAATGATCCCTAAACTTACTTCCTTTAGTTGTTTGATTTCATGCTATGCTACTACTAATGGGTTAAAAGCAGCAATTTTAGTTCATAAAGTGTTTATGGGATGGATTTTTAGTTGATGGATATGCATATCTGCTATATTGACATCGTGTGCTAAGATTATGGGGATTGTAAAGGGTGGGCAAGTTGCTTATTGATATGGGTTTTGCTTAGTGATTATCCCTCTTTCAATCTCTGTGCTTTGAATTCTCTAGGAATTTTATTGAATTTCTCTTGTTTGATTCAATTTGACCCTTGTTGGTCAAAGATGTCATTGAGACCCAATGCCAGGACAAATGTCCAAAGGAACCAGTACATGGTGGTAACGGTGATGCCAACAAAGGCCGATGGTAGAGAGAGGATAATATTGTGGAGATCCGGAAGAGAAAGAGGGAAGATGACTTATTGAAGAATCATGATGATAGGTTTCAAGCTCAGCAGCAGTAACAACTGGCCTACTCTTTCATTAACTTCGCTCCCGGTAAGATCTGTTTTGTCTTTTATTTGTCTTAAAGGTTCTTTTTGTTATAAGTTTTGAAGTTTCACTGTTTTTACCTTATTTGGATGAGTGGTAGATCATAACATTTTTTTATTCTTCATTACATCATGATAAAGGAGTACATATTCTTCATGTTACTGATTGTATTATGTTTGGTTCTTCATTACATCATGGGTAAGGAGTGTGTATTTTTTGTCCCTCTGGTACTTTTCATTTTTCTTAAAGAATTCTCTCTCTTTTTTAGGTGATGTTATACTAAAGGATTTGAACATGAAGGCATAAGTGATAAATGAATTAAAACTTGTGGTCACTTTTAAAGCTAGATTTGTTAGGACTATCACTTTAAAGGTACCTAAATGATCAACCAGTGGGATTTTATTTTTTGATCTGTCTTCCACTTACCATGGAGAGTGACCATCAAATGTAGAATGTAAATTTTCTATGCATTTTACTTCAACTGAAAGTAGAAGTCAGAAGAGTTTTCTTCCTTTGTCTTTTTGTTTTAGATTGTTTAGCTATGTTGATTATTGCACTCCTTTCCTTTTTAAACATATGAATTTGCTATGCACTTCTTGAATTATTCGCATGCCATCCTCATATGCATTCTTAATTTTGTTTTATCTGTGAATGGCTTCATTGGTCAAAGGACTGGTATTGAAGCTAACTATATGTCTGAATGTTACAAAGGGCTAGAATGTTAGATGAACTTTAAGCTGGTATATTTTTTATTTTTTTCATGACTGGTGTCTTTTAAGTGGCTAGCAAGGTTCGATAGTGAGTTGAGCTAATGAACGAGTTTGGAAATAAAGATAATCAGTGTAATAATCATAGAAATAAAATTGCCACAAAGCTGTTGTCTTTTGTGACTAGTGAGGTTTGGTTATGAGTTAAGCTATGGAACAAATTTGGAATTATAGGTAATCAGTGCAATGACCATAGAAATTAATTGTAACTATCCCAAACCTTAAATTGGTTTTATTATTATTTATTTATTATTGCTCCGTAATGTGCTTTTCAACCTTGTGCCTTCATGTATATGCCCCTAGTTGAATCATTTTTTCTCCACTCCCTTTATGAAAACAAGTTCAATGGAAACGTTGATAAGATTGAAATTTATTGAATTTTCATATGCTTTTTAATGTCATTTCAATCTTATTTTATTATTTAAATATTTAATTTGTGTTATATTTTATTTA
>JAOXYD010000135.1:1898415-1914626 GCA_028565735.1 Pinacopodium congolense
AATTAATTTAAATATATAAAAATTATTATTAAAAATTACTATTAACAGTAATTAAAAATCTTTTTAAAGTCAAATTAATGCATTTTCCTCACCTTTTTACATGAAATCTCCCACAAATCTTCCAAACTCGTGTTTCTTTTTATTAGTTTTATTCAAAACCTCTTGATTGGACTTGAAATTACTGTAAATGAACATGAATTCTTCAAGTTTCAATTATATTTGAGATGGCTTCATTTTAATTCTTAATATTTATATAAAAATTCAATTTTTTTAATATTTACTAACATTTAAAAAATTAATATTTACAAAACATTTAAAATAAATTTTGGAACTAAATTAAAATTTATTTATAAACATTTATGTAACATTTTTAATAGGCTTATACTATATTAATAATTTATATAAATCTCTTAATTTAATTTAATAATTTAAAATTCAAACATCTTTAAAAACATTAAAATCTTTTTTAAGTACTTTACAAACTTAGTCATAAACATTTTAAGTTAACAAATTAAAATTTATTTCCGTTCTCCCATTTTCTATTTCAATTAATTCTAATTATTCATTTGCATCATCTGTTCTAAAAACTATGGCTTTTGTATTAAAATTACTAGTAGTATCAAAATTGTTTTTTGTCTGCAACAAATAAAAATGATTAAGAAAAAGAGTTTCAGCTTCCGAGCTTAAAAAAAGAAGCATACAAAAGGATTAAACAAGAGTCCTAAATGAGCTTCTTCTTCTGGAAATACCGCTTCAAGTAACATACATTTAGTCCTGAAACCATAATGCAGACGCCCAATGACAAGATACTGAACCAAGCTACTCTTGCATTTGTTGTTTCACTCACAGCCCTCATCTCTGCTTCTCTGCCACCATAATCCAATGATTGGGGAAAAAAAAGACAATGTTAGTTCAAGAATGAGACAGATCAAGCAGAAAAACTGAGAGTGGGGGATCAAAAATTGTCAATTTTATATACAGAGGATTGTTCTTTAAGAGTGGAGATTAAGACTCACAGATTAAAAAGATACCCCAAAGCCTTCACCAAATAATAAAGAACTTGTATAAGATAATTAATTAATTTCTAAAGAGTCATTTAATATCACTTCTGTTTTTTTTTTTGTGATTTTTCATTTCTGTTTGTGTTTAAAAAATATTAAAAAAACAAAAATGAAAACAAACAGGCCTTAAGCAAAGCCATCCTGTACCAGCAACCAGTGACAAATTCACCCAAAGTAATCCGTGGAAAACATTTACCTGCTTTTAAGATAAAGTAGATTCTCATGGATGGACTCCACTGCTCCTTCGAGCTTCTTCAGCTCAAGCTCCACCCCCTGCACAAGTGCCACAGTCACACATATAGTGCATATGATACAAGAATGAAAAGCACAATAAGCACTTGCAAGTTCATAAAACAGTAGTAGTCTAGATGATTCAGGTTCTCCCCCTCCTATGAGAGTCATAAGCTTGGGGCTTCCGTATTTTAGTTTTTATTTTCTATTTTTATTTTTCTAAAATACAGAAACTAAAAAAAACAACACAAAAATCGAAAAAACAGATAAAAACTAATGAAAACACACAAAAACGAAAATGAAAAACAAAAACAAAAAGTAGGGCTTGTTTGGTATAGATGTGGTTTTGTGTTTTGTTAAATACAGAAATCGAAAAAGACAACACATTAATACAATACAGAAATCAAGGACAATACACAAAAACCAATACAAATATATAAAAACTACAATTAAAAACCACAACCAACAGTAATACCAAACGAAACAAAGTGAGCCCTTGTGCTAGAATCCAGTCTACCCCAAGACTACACCTCTTATGTACCAAAAAGTAAACCAAACATCAATGCAAAGTTTTCCTTCTTGTTAAGTGTCTACCCCTTCAATGGATTTTCCACCATAGTAGTCTTAACTGCACAGAATCCCAAGGATCAGGTAAAGAATGATGTAGAGGCTTGGGGTCATTCACTCGGCGTCTTAACTCTTTCAAAATGGTTGAAAGAATAGTAGAAGAAACATTATATGTTGGCCATCACTACGTAACAATTTAACTTTCCATGGGTTAAGAGTTCTCTTCCATATAGTACTTCATCGAGCTACTAAGTCTCACTCTCAATTTTAGTCCCCACCAAAAATGACAACTCTTAGTAGGCTGTAAAGGGAATTATTGCAAACCCTAGTAAACAAAAGGTAGTTCGGAACGTCCATCTCAGAAAGTAACTCGTAAGCCATTAGAACTCAGCATCTTATCTAATATCTCAAAGGCTATCTGGGGATATTAACCAAAAGTTTCCCGTTTTCACTTTCTTTTATATCCTTCCATAACTGTGAATGTCCTGGTTAAGATACAGCACTGAGCATGCTTACCTCAATCTTCTCTTTTCTGGCAACTGAGTCCCAATCCTTAGCTGCAATTCCAGTTTTCCAATCAAGGTTGACACTCACATCACCTCCTCCGTGGTTATTACCATCCACCCATAAACAAGCCAGGTAGTTGCCAGCCTCATGAGTCGTGAAAGCAAATTGACCATGCGACACTGCCTCCTTGTGATGAAGGTTGTTACCATATGGCGATGTCACCTGAGAAGGAACACAAACCAAACAAGTTTGGTATTACTTATAAACATACAAAAAACCTGCCATACATAATCAAGGAAGTACAAACAAAGATAACTTATGGCCAATAAAGATAAAGCCATTTTATTTGCATTTGTGCTCCATAATTTCATTTTTCTTCTATAAAAGCCCTCGCAACTTGGAAACTAGAATAATTCCAGCCCCGCCTAGGTGTGCACTGTAGGGAAAAAGAATCCAGCTAATAAATGCAGACCATCAGCAAGCATAAATAAATTTTCATGGAAAATTCCAGGATTAATTAAGATACATCAAGACCCATAAGAGAAAGTAGCCTCTTAATTAGTTCTCTGAAAATTTGTTTTAATTTACTTCC
Source organism: Pinacopodium congolense (assembly GCA_028565735.1). Taxonomy (NCBI): domain Eukaryota; kingdom Viridiplantae; phylum Streptophyta; class Magnoliopsida; order Malpighiales; family Erythroxylaceae; genus Pinacopodium; species Pinacopodium congolense. The sequence goes on from JAOXYD010000135.1 coordinate 1,901,374, forward strand.
AATAAGAATAGCTCTGACAAACATTCAGAAAACCAAGAGCTTTGAAATGAGAACTTGCAGCATAATCTTATTTTCAAGTTTCAGAGATTCACAATTATTTAACTTCTCTAACTGAAGTACATGCAACTTTATAGCCAAATGTAACTTGAATGATCAACTACGTGAAGCTAATTCTCAAGGAAAAGCATCAAATTTATTTATTTTTTTTTTCAAGTTCTTTGATGAACAAAATTCACTAGAGACCAAGGTTTATCAATCTCTTCATCACTAGAAAGAACAAATTCTGGACGAGAATTGTCTGGCCGCCGGCTAATGTGGTAGGTAAATTTTCCACGATATTGCAAACAGATCATTTACAACCGATTACATTAGACAAGTTTTTGAGCATTGGAGCCCAAATATCTTCATCTTCCCATGCATTTGGATTAGACTAATGCTTCCAATGCACAAGAATGTTGACTTGCTTGAAAATTCATGTGACAACAACAACTTTTAGAGGAACTCGGTCTACAGATTCTATACATCAAAAACCAATGAACCCTAACAAAATCAGGCAGGTAACTTCAAAAAGTAACCATAATAATCTCCAAGTGAGTAAAGTTTTTAAAAAAATAATAAGAACAGTACAATATAAGGAGCAATGGGTAACCATAAAAACGGAATTACATTAAAGCTTTCTCAGATATAGTTTACTTGCTAGCTATTAACAGATATAATTTATTTAATTCGATAAAGCAAAGCCAACCCATAACTACTCATTAATTCCCATTTACTTCTCCAATAGATTCACACATGCAATAAATTCAGAAGAGAGGAATAGGAAAGAAGTTTAGTCGAAGAAGAAGAAGAACCTTGACAGAAATGGTGGGGATACGAGAGTGGTCCTCGGCAACGACAACGTAGTCAGCCAAGACGACAACGTTGTTGTGAAGTTCCTCGGAGACGCACTTGGTGCCGGTGGCGGGTAGATTCAACCAAACGCCTTCACAACGAAGCGCCAAAAAGCTTCCAATCCATAACAACGCACACAGTAATTGTACTCCCGCCCGCATCTCTCAGTACCGAAATGGAAAATTGGTTGTATTCAAGAGATCCAATTTAATGAACGACGAGATCCCAATTTGAGCTTTGGTTGGGGATTTCCTTTCCTATTTCTGTATCTAAAAATGGGTCGGCTTGGATTGGGCTGACTGATCTTCAATTTCTGTTTTCCTACATTTTTTTTTAAATAACAGGATCGGATTTTAATTATGATTAGATTCATAAATATATATGATCTATTTTAAAATTTAGATAAATAATTTTTATTAAGAGTTGTTTGATTTTATTTTATTTTTTGGTTTTGTTATCTTGTTTTTTTAACACAGAAACCAAAATTAATATAAAAATTATAAAAATTACAATTAAAAATTAAAACTAACAACAATACCAAACAACTCTAATAAATCCGTATCAATCTTAAGGATGACAATTCCTAATATAAATTGGATTGAGTTCATTAAATTTTAATTAATTTGAAGAATTAAGTCAGATAAAAGAGGAATAAACTAGATTTAAATATATTTAGTTTAAATTAGGTTCAAATTGAATTAGACCAAATATTTTTGCACTTGAATTTTTTTTACTAGAGCCAGCACAAATTAAATCAAATTTTATCTGTTAATTTTAGATAAATTCGACTTTTTTTATCCAACTTAATTAATATAAGTAAATTGACTAATTTTATTTTATATGCTCCTTTTGTATAATAAAAATTTTTGTCATCCAATATTTTAATTACACATAAACACAAAATTGATATTTCTTGGATGTAATGTCTAGACTAATTAGTTCTTTTAAATTAATTGTGGCTTCTTTGTGATATTTGGAAATTAATATTCTTAAATTTCAATACGTCTAATTAAAATTTTGCAAATCATTTTTAATTATTTTAAAATGATAGATCCTGTATCAATGATTCAAACTATATTTATATAACTTATATTATGTTCAAAATACAACTCATTAATTATTATCGACAAAAGTGGTTATCCATTAACATCAAGTTATCACAAGATTATTGTCAAAAAGCAATAACTTTATATAGAATATCTTCATAATTTTAAATCAAAAAAATTATTTTAATAATCTTTTAATGGATACAAGATAAAACTATGAAATAATTTTATATTATTTAAATATTAGACAATTTTTATCTTATTTTATTATTCTTATCTATTTATATAATACATCAAAATATTAAAATTGAAGTTGTCCCAATATATTATATATTTTTAATCCTAACGTTAACAAAATGCAGTGCAATGATTGAATGAGGAGAAGATAAAAGAAGAAAAAAATTCAAAAAAAGATAAAAAGAAGAAAAAAGAAGAAACTAGAGGCTATAAGATTCTCCACCTACTCGGGCACCCACCCACTAACCCTTGTCGATCGGCCATCGCTGCACATTCTACGCTACCTTTCGTTCTGCTCTTTCTCACCATGGAAGCTCTCATCTCTCAGTTCTCCATTCTTTCAGACCAAGCTTTGCAGGATAAGAACTTCGATCCTTCCACCATTGAAGACCTGATGAAACTCTTCGAGATCGAGGCCTACAGATCTTGGGCGGCCGCGGAGCTCGAGCAGGAACTGGAGGCTAAAGAGGCAGAAGAAGCTGTGCGAGAAGCTGAGGACTATCTCGATTCCGTAATGGAAGATGCCATGGATGAATTCAGGCGCTTTGAAGAGGAAATGGAGCGAATGGCAGAAGCAGAACTCAGTAGTTTGGAGAAGACGGCAGAGGATGCAAGAAGCATGGGTAAACTAATGGAGAAAGCAGCAACTATTGCTTCAAAGAGGTATATGGAGGCTGCTCTTAATTCTGCTACTGCTTCCATGAAATCTGCTTGGAAAGGACTTTCTTCTTCCAACAAGGTTCATCCTTCATAATTGAAGTAGGTCAATCCCTGAAATGCTTGTCTTTTCCTTTTTTTAAATATATATATATATATATATATATATATATTTGCTGCTTGTTTTCTCTTATTAATAACAAGTAATTGAGAAGGTTGTTGGAAGAAATTTATCATGAGATCTGATTTTCCTTTAACAAGATACCCAAATATTGGATCTGAAATTTTTATCAGTGTTCACCGAGAAGTCAACTAGATTGGGGTGACTAATTTAGCCAAATATTCTTTATAATAATTGAGGGCATTCTGAAAAATTGATAATATGGTAGTATTATTTTTCAATATGGTATCAGTTATTAATATAATCTCACTCGTCTAATAAATTTCGAAGCCCTAGTAATAAATTTATAAAATTTAAATGTTATATTTCTTAGGCCATGTTTCATCTTTTTTTTTTTAATTTTCTAGTACTTATTTTATATTATACCATAAGTATATGGATCATCATTTTGTAGTTTCCGTAGAAATTGAAATTAATCACCTAATAACTTGAATTATACTTCATTTAAGACACACAATATAATGGATATAACTGAAATTAAAATAAAATAAAACAATTTAACAATTGAGAATACAACAGTAAACTTGAGAAAAATTAATAATAAATATTAGAAATTACTTATATTCTTTTTTTGCTTTCTTTGTACACTATGAATTCAATTATATGTGACATTAGATATTCTATGGTTTTGATTATCTTCTCTCTAACCAAGTGTCCCTAATTAAACTAGACACAAATTAAATTACAATCTTTCGACATCTTAATACCTTTTCTAGCTATTCAATTAGTTTTGAAGCAATCTTATAGACAATTAATTAATTAATTAAGATCTCTCTTCAATTAACTATTAACTTGATATTTATAAGTTTATTAAGGTATGGACTTTCATTACACAACTTAACATGAATGTCTTAATCCAATATCTCAATTTGAAATAAAGAATATGCATAATAAATATCATAGACACATATGCCTTGAATCAATAAAACAAGTGTGTAACAAAATAATTCAAGAATAATTTCTAACAAAAAATTTGGCTATCTATGATGTAAATTGATCTCCTAATATTCAAATTTGTCATACAAAAAAGTAAGAAAAAAAAAGAGATAAGAAACTAGTTTGCAGTTTAATAATCCTTCTCTTATAGCCTTTGTGTAGAAAAATTGGAAATTTGAGTTGATCTTGATGTTTTCCTTATTTGATACTTATTCTCTCTTATTACAACCTTTAAAACTTGTTTTTTTTTTGTCCTTAAATACTTTTTAAGCCCAATAAGACAATTCCTATGGTTTTCAAGTTATCTTGAATCCCCAAAATACTTCAAACTTTCTAAACGTGTGAAAATCATATGATAGGCTAGTCATATAGGCCACCATCATGTTGGGACTTGCTTGCTTTCTCCAATATGGTCTCCTTCTCCTCTTTGACTCCTAGTTCAATTCTAAATGAAAATACATTAAGTATCCACATAAATATGATCAAATTCATATTCAATATCAACTCTTATCACATAAAACATATATAGACACTAATAAGAATATTAAAAGAACATAAATCTAAATCCTCAACATATCATTATCATCCTAAACACTTATAATTATACCCTCAGCAATTAAATAAATATACTCTAATGGAAATCTATCACCTTTCTCATACTTAAATATTTATTTGTCCTCAAGCAAAACTAAAAATACAAATAAATCATACATAAGTCACGCATGATAGTAATGATAATAATGGTATTAATTCTAATAGAATTAGCTTTCTTAAGAACATCAATCATTCAAGAAAATCTAAAACATTAACTTATTATATTTGCATCAAATGTCTTGGAATTGAATAAACATATTAATTAGGATATTGTCACCCTATTCTCACATCTAAGGCACTTATAAACATACACTAAACATTCTTGACCAAATTAAAAGAGTGGTTATCACTAAGTAGTTGCTCATGGTTGTGTTTTGACATTTTACACAAAGATCAATAAGCTTTTACACCAAATTTAAGTTTGGTTAGAGTGTCATTATAGTATTTTGATACGAAAATAAACATTTTATCATGAATGTCTCCCGATTACTAAGCTATATCACAACTCACAACTATTTACGAGCTCTACTCTTAACCTTAACTTGTAACTAAGGCCAGCGGAGTAACAAATTTATTCACTTTTCTTTAAACATTTTTAGCCTACATTATTTCTTTCTAATCACCCCATTCCCATAAAAGATCACTAATGATGTCTCCTAAGTTAAGTTTAATTTAATTAAAGTGCATCCAAACAAGTATCCTAAATGGAAGAATAGATATAACATCTTAATTAATTTGTATTAATTTGTGAATTCAATGGAAAGACACTCAAATGTAAATTTTACAAGATACAACTTCTTCATTACTTGAATAACTTTATTCCTAATTTAGCCAATTCCTTTCCATTTCATGTCATTTATACACTCAAATATATGCACACCAACGTAATGTAACAAGACACGGTGAAAGGCTAAATAGGGAGAGATGCCAAATATGACCTATGTTAACCTAATATCATTTGAAAAAAACATTACTAGATTTACTTTTTTAGGCATTGATTTAGAATATTACAACATAAAATATTGAATTTTCATTTATTCATATATTTCAAATAATTTTTATGACAATATGACAAATTTATGTTAATTATGACTTTTGTTAAGATAAATTTTATATTTTTTTACGAGATAAGATTTTTGGGATCCTATTTCATCATTTTGTTATATATGATTTATATATATATTGGAAAACAGAATAAAAGAATAATGAATGTAAAATGACATTGCTTATATTAGAGGTAAGCTCTATTTTATTTTGGAATTTCATATGTATTTTTGCAATATATCATGTAGGGTTATGGCTTTGTAAAATCTAATATAACCCTTTGATCAGATAAATAAAAAATAATAGCTGTTTAATTCTCAAAAACATAAGTAATATTATGTTACTGAACTTCGTTAAAATCTCTGTATTATCATCTTCTTTCCTCTTCACTTTAATTTTCATACATATTTCACAACATATGCATATTAAAAATAAAGGGTTAATTTCACCAAAACCCCCTGTATGTTGTAATTTGACAAATTATTAATTAAGTTCTTATAATTTCAAAATTATCAAATAAATCCCTAAAGTTTCAAATTACTTTCACTAATAATAAGTCTACCATAAGTTCATACCAAATCATCATATCTCCTAGATGACACTAAAACATTATCAACATTGCTTAAAGTCGAATTTCCCTCCATTTACTTTTAAAGCAATTGATTAAGGCATTAAATACAACAAACTAATTGTACCTAATTGAAAAACTTAAGTCATTAAATACATTCAATTGATAATTCTAGTAGCTCAATTATACATTTAATTTCATAAATATACATTTAATTTGGAAAAATTGTGCACAATTTCACAAAAAATTGAAAAATTCCTTTTATATGCCTAAGTTGGGAAAGAATTAAATTCTATTAGATCAAATGCAATTAATGATTTTAGTAGTTCAATCATATATCTAATTTCATGAATTTACATTCAATTTAAGAAAATTATACGCAATTTCACCAAAAATTGAAAATTTTCCAATTTTTATATATTTAAATTGGAGATAATTTAAATTATATTGAATAAAATGCAATTGATTTGATAGTTCTAATTTCACGAATTTACAATCAATTTGAAAAAACGTAACACAATTTTACTAAAAAGTGAAAAATTTTCAATTTTAATATGTCTAAATTGGAAAATTTTAAATTTTATCAAATCAAATGAAATTAGTAATTATAGGATCTCAATTATACATCTAATTTCATGAATTTACATTTAATTGAAAAAAATATAACACAATTTCACCAAAAATTAAAATTTTCTCAATTGTTATATGCCTAAATTAGAGAAATTTTAAATTATATCAAATCAAATACAATTGATGATTCTAGTAACTTAATCATACATCTAATTTCAGAAATATACATTCAATTTATAAAACTATGCAAAATTTCATCAAAAATTAAAAATTATCAATTTCGAAACTATAATTATACCTAAATTTGGATTTGATTCAGTCTATATGTATTCATATCAAATTTAACTTCTACAATGTTTAAAATTGATGAATTAAGTACTAATTCATAACTAATTGAATGAATTTTTAATGAAATTGAAAAATTTTCAAATCTTAAAGTTAAGAAATTTATCTATTTCATCTCAAAATTTTCAAATTGGTTGATAGAAATGAATGTAGATATAAGAGGGATGTTAAAACTTCCTATCACCTGTTAGAATCTAACTTGAAACTTGAATAATTGTTGAAAAAAAGAAATAGAACTCAAATATGTAAAAATGAGTGTTTTGCTATTGTTTAGTAATTTAGGTGATATTTTTAAAATGTTGGAGTTAGATAAAGGTAAAAAATGATGGATTAAACTAAAATGTATGAACTTTGTGTAGAAAAGTGAGATTTAGAGGTTGAAGATGAAGAAGACCATAAGAGAGATGATGAAAAAAAAAGAAGAAAGGTTTCCATGGCCATTTAATCAATACATCAATCAATCAATAGTCGTTAAATTCTCAAAATTCTTATATTTGTCCTTCGGTTGATCGATGTATCAAATATCGATCAACCAATGTTAGTTAAATTTCTAAAATTTGCATTTGAGTCCTTGAAATTTTTAGAATTTATAAATTAGCCTCGATTTAAAACCGGTATCAAGTCGCTTACCCGACACAATATAGGCCCTTACTTGTATCGGCCTTAGACCGATTCGGTACAAACTGATATTAAATCCAGTTATCGTACGATTGTTGTCAAAAATAAATAATTTATAGCATGAATCACATGAAATCCCATGTAAATCAACAAGAATCACTTTCTAAGACAAAATACTGAGGGAAGGGTGAAAAAAAGCTCCTATCAAGAGTGAAATAAAGCATCTTTATAATTTTAAATGAAAATTTATTTTATAATCTTATAATGAATAAAAGATAATATTATGAACTAATTATATTAATTTCTTAGTTTTATATTTTGAATTCTTTATTTTTACAATATTATTTTTTATTGGAAAATTTTTTTATCTTATTTAATCTATTTATAAGTTTAAAACATGTCTTATTATAACTTGAAAACTACGTAACTTTAAATAAGATAGATAAAAATAAAAATAAAAATATAATAATGAATGATAATATTTTAAAATATTGCAATTGAAATTAAAAAATAAATAACGGGTCCCCATATATTATATATTTGATCCTAACCTTAACAAAGTGCGGCGCAACTGCAAGAGAAGAAGATAAACGAATAAAAGAGAATTATTTTTCAAGAAAAGAATTCGTCTCAAGAAAAAAAAAGTATAAAAGAATAAAAGAGAAAGAACTAGAAGATATAAGATTCTCCACCCACTCGCCCATCCACCCACTAACCCTGTCGATCGGCCATCGTTGTACATTCTACGCTACATTTATTTCAGCTCTTTCTCACCATGGAAGCTCTCATCTCTCAGTTCTCCATTCTTTCAGACCAAGCTTTGCAAGACAAGAACTTCGATCCTTCCACCATTGAAGACCTGATGAAACTCTTCGAGATCGAGGCCTACAGATCTTGGGCAGCCACGGAGCTCGAGCAGGAAAAGGAAGTTAAAGAAGCAGAAGCAACCGCGCGAGAAGCTGAGGACTATCTCTATTCCGCAATGGAAGATGCCATGGATGAATTCAGGCGCTTGGAACAGGAAACGGAGCGAATGGCATAAGCAGAACTCCATAGTTAGGAGAAGACGGCAGAGGATGCAAGAAGCATGGGTAAACTCGTTAGAAATTAAACGTAATTACAAAATTTATCTTAAAAGCAGGATTATTGCGTATACATAAATAACAATAATCACGCAATTGAAGTATTGTTTATAATTTCACTTGTTAAAGAATTTGAAGAAATTTCAAAATTTTTAATAATTAAAACTTATCTAATCATCTTAAATATAAAAGTTTGATATGTTTTAAATTTAAAAATTAACCACTTTTATAGTTAATTAAATAATAAAGACCATAAAATTCTCATAGGTGTATGTATATTATTCATCATCTCTCACACATACACATAACAAATTTTAATTTAATTAAAACTTTACAGTTATCATATTTGTCTAATAATTAGTGTGACAAGTATACGATAAGAGTACATACTCATATATCTATTAAGAATATATTATATCTCGATTAATAAATTAATCTTAAGACTTATGTATCCTTGAGTATATATTATATGTTATACTTTAAATTATATTTCGTATTTTCAATTTCTTTTGATCTCATTTATTTTATTATGTTATAATTGTATTCAATTTCTCTACTAAAGAAACGATAGACATCTTTGAATACTTTTCATGGGAGTCAATAATAATAAAAAAAGACTTTTCTCAATTCTCAATTTTTTTGAATTTAATTTAATTAACTTTTCTATAATCATTCTATAGGATCATAGTTTGTGTGATCTTTTAATAATAATATAAAATAACAAATCTTAAATTTAATTTAAAGGATTAGACAAGAGTTATAAGGGTATATAACAATGTTTCTTTTAACCTCTAGGATTTTACATAATATAAGCTGAGTTCTTAAGAGTTATATTAATTTTTTTTATAGTTAGATTTGCAAAAATGATATGAGTCATGTGTTACGATATTTATCTACTTCATTTAACTTGAATGTTTTTCATTTAAGAAATACCGTATAGATGATAGTTCAAACATACTCAATGTTTAACTTGAGTTACGTATATACTCTAAAACTTTTTAGAACTCACACATAATAATATAAAATAGATATAGTGATAATTTAATCATTTTGAACTAATTTTCTTGTGGTATTTATAGTTTAAGTTTCAAACTCTCAACTATCATCTAGATAATGAACTTTAAACCGATCTCATCTCTAATGATCACAACTATCATCTAAATATATACTTTTGATTTATCTCAAAATATATTTATGTAAAACAGATATATTCACGAATCAAATGATACACCATATATAATCTTCACCATACATTTGCAACCAAATATGATATTATAATGAGTAAACATACACAGGAAAATGTTTATTATCATATTTCAATATCTATGTAGTTCTAGTGACTTTACATACCTAATTTATGCATATCGTGAAATTGGCTTTGTTAGGTACCTGTTGGCCTTAAATGACACTTAAGAGGGGGATGAATTAGGTTCTACTAAAATTTCAAGTTAACTCACAAAAATAAAACTAACAGTAAATTTGAAGAAGCTAAATAAAATAATTATGAAACAAATAATATGAAGAATACGAAATACAAACTTGAAAAATATAACAACCTACAACTCTTTTTTGGCTCAAGGATAACCAACTATTCTTTTTCAAGGCTCAAGAATAACCTTTAGACACATTCTTTTTATAGGCTCAGTAATAACCTTGAAATATTCCTTTCTAAAGGATCAAGGATAACCTTACAATGACCGAGAACCTTTTCACTAGTAGAAAGAATACAAATCTCACACAAACTTGATAAACAAAGCACTCTTAAACACTTATACACCTTAAACTCTTAAGACACTTGATTAAAATTGTTATGCTCGTGACTTATATTTTTCTTGTTTCATTTCACTGCTATTTATACTGTCAAACATTGATCGACTATCCGTTAGTGAATTTATTCCTTTTAACAGTTGCATATAGTTTCAATCCGTTGGGCAAATCTTCTATCTATTGTGTAATGTGACCGTTACTCTTTATTCGGTCGACTGATAGGCCATGTTCGATCGATCGATCTTCTAAACCTATTCATTCGATCCATTGATAGGTAACATTCGGTCAACCGGTCTTCCTTCGGTCGCCATTATTCATTCGATTATTTGATCTCCTCAAGACGTTCATTTTGTCGATCAATCCCCCTTCAGTGGCCGAAGCTTCCTTAGAAATAGTGTTTTGTCATCATTAAAATCGAGTGGAACCTCGCTTAGTTCAACACAATCATATCTTATGTAGTAGATATATAATTCATGATCACTTATTCTCATGCAACTATATCTTTCACATAATTGTATTCGGTATCTATATACTTCATTTTAAAATGAAATGCGAGGTCTTTAGTATAAGTAACAATTGCTTGATTATTGCAGTTGATAGTTACGGGATTAATTTCGCTTTTAATGACCTATAAATGAACCAAGAATCGATGAAGTCATACAACCTCTTATACTGCAGTTGATAATTATATAAATTTAGCTTACACCATAAACAATGCAACGCAAGATTATTTCTTACTTTTTTATGATATTATAGAGTAAGAATATATATTTGAAAGTAGATTTCCTTTTATCTAAATCTCCTCCTTAATCTGTATCTGTATATCCTTGTATACGTAGGTTATTACCTTAATAACATAATGCATAATTTATTGTATCCTTTAGATATCACAATAGTCTCTTTATTACTTTCCAATGTTCTTGTTCTAAATTTGATTGATATCTGCTCGTCGTTCCAATAAGTAATAGATATCTGATCTTGTACACACTATCGCATACATAAGACTTCTAACTATATTTGAGTAAGGAACCTTTTTCATTTGTTCCCTTTCTTGTGGCATTGTTGTGTAATTTATCTTCCTAAAGTCTTTACCTTTAACAATAAGATTATCATTTGGTTTGAAATATTGCATGCAAAATCGTTCAAGAATTCTTTGAATTTACGTCGCTTGAGAAAGCAATAATAATTTCTTTAAATGATCTCTTGAAACTTAACTCCAAGAATGTATCTATTTTCACCTATGTCTTTTATTTTAAATTCAAATGATAGTGAATCTTTGATTTTCCTAATGAACACATAGTCATTATAAGTAATCAATATATCATTTATGTATAAATATAAAATGATTAATTTATCTTTAGATCTCTTAACATACACACGTTGGTCCTCGTTGATTATTTGAAAATCATAGGAAATGATTACGTTATGAAAACGAAAGTACCATTATTTTAAAGACTGCTTCAATAATCGACATACCTTATTTTCTTAACCTTCCTTGATGAAACCTTCAAGTTATTTCATATAGATTTATTCTTCTAATTCTTTACTGAGAAAAACAATCTTTACATTCATTTGAAGTCATTCAAAATCTATACTGGTTACTATAGCCAAAATAAGATGAATTGGAGCAAAATTTATAACAGTTTCTCATAATTAATTCCCTTATGTTATGTATATCCTTTTGTTATAAGGCGTGCCTTGTATCTTTCGATATTGTCAATGGCTTTTTGTTTTATTTTGAGAACCCACTTGTTCCCAATAACTTTACACCTTTTAGGAAGATAAACTAAGGCTCATACTTGATTGGAGCTTAAAGAATCCATTTATTCTTTCATTATTTTCATCCATTCTTTTTTAGCAGTAATAGTAAAAGCCTTATTTACATTCCTTGGCTTATCTTCCTCTTATGAGACAATCATATTCATTTCTCCTTCAATCTCAAAACGATATCACGGAATCATTCCTCAATTACTCCATCTTAAATGAGGTTCATAAGAAACAAATTTATGATTGATCTAATTGCTCCCACTTGAATTAGTCATCATAGGAAAATTTTCAATAGAATTACTCTCACTCAATTAAAGTTCCTCTTTTTGATCTTTCATAATAGAATCATGTTAATCAAAAGCCTCATATAAGAATTTGTATTTTTCTATTTCACCCTGTTTTGTAAAATTACTCAATAAGAATGTTATATCTCATGATTTAAATTTAGTTACTCCTTCAAAACCTTATTAACCAATGAATCCCTTTTTTAAGTATATAATAAAGATACGCTACTTCCCTCATGGGCCTAATTTCCTATGTTTATGAAAGAGATCGTGAACATAGGCTACATAGTACCAAAGTCTGAGACTTGACATATCAAATCTCCTACTTGTCTATAACTCATACGGTATATTCGCAACTAATTTTGTGGGCACATGATTAAGTACATAAGTTGTTAGAAACATATTATCCTAAAAAGTTATTGGTAAATTTACTTATATCATCATAGACTTAATCAGTTCCAATAGCGTCGTATTTAATCTTTTACGACATCATTTTGTTATGGAGTTCTAGGCATAATTCATTGTCTCTTGTTGAAAGAGAGAGATTTTTCTAAATATTTTCTCTCATATATTATTTATATACATTCAACTCCTATAAATATAGGAGTAGTAAGTACAACTTAAAAGGAAATATCTTAACTGTTTCCTATTATAGTATATTGACTA